>BMAO01028213.1:0-153484 GCA_019973975.1 Trichonephila clavata | reverse complement strand
ATAAATTAAAATTAAAATTAAAATTCAGCAATAATAAGTAAAAATTAAATTAAATTGCTAATCAATCAAACTATGAAGTACAAACTTCGCTCCAAAAGTTTTTTTATCAAATTTAAAAGTTAAACTTGTAGTTATTATACTGTTATCTAAAGTTAATTGCGTATGAATAAGTAAAAAAGGTAGAGGCTTTGCAACTGTTTCTCAGGTTTAAAAGGCCAATATTGACAATTTTATCTGTCAAAGTGGGCGTGGCCAGTCAGCTGATGATTTTTAAAAGTCATTTTGACATATTTCTAATTTATAAAATGGTTAATATGTTATATCTCTGGAAAGGTCATGAATTGGAGGTTTCAGAAATGTCAAAAACTCAAAATTGATAATTTGAAGATTTTTAGCCTACATTCGTCTCTTAAAACATCGTTATAAAAATAGCTCATAAGGCTATTCAGCAAATGTGCATTATTGTTTACATAGTGTTGTTAAGGATAATGGAGGGGAGGGCTAACATTTCTTTTGTGAAATTCTCAGTGTTGAGGCAAAGCCATCTTCAACTTGTGGCATATAGATGGTGTTGGCTGAGCTTGAAACCTACTAAAATAAATTATAGTTTTGAGATTATACTAACGGGTACAATATGGTTGCATGTATGTGAATTGAATTATTTATTACGTATTAAGTTAATTGAATCGGATTCCATCGCTCGAATGGCGTAAAATAATCAGTTTCAGGGAGGGGTACGTGAAGAAGAAGGGAATCAGCAAATTACAGTTGTAACTATGATCCATATACATAGATATTAGACAGTTTATTTGAAGCTAAAACTTATATAAAATATTTTTTTTTCCTTGTTACCTGCTTGGCATATATTCTTAAAAATTATTGAACAGATATATAACAAATTTTCGTAAAATTTGTTCCTAATATTACATTTTCATATGTATATCGTTCTATGTGTGCAACACGTAATATAATATGCATTTTGTACACAATATCAAACAATTTTCACTCCCTACAATGCAAAAAAACTAACAATATATAATGCGATTGTATAATATGCAATTCGTATGCGCTTAGTTAAATAACTCAATTTTTTTCCCTGAATATCTACTTATCTTTATTACATTAGTATAAATTGAAAAACTCAAATAATAATACTAAATGAATAAACTGCAGTCATATAGGACTTTATGAGCAATTTATATTTTTAGGATCGTTATGGCAGTATAAACATTAGTTACATGTACAGTAAATAATACTTTGTAGACGATTTGATGATAAATGTCTGGGTTTTACGATGGAGTTAATATCTATAAATTCCACTTTCCCCCTCAGTGGCATCATTGCTGTATATTTAACGTAAGTGAAGGTATTATTGTGCAATTTATGTGCTATAAAAAGATCAACTATTGCATATTTAGAGCTAAATGGGAACCTCTTCTGGTGATTTGAGGTTGTATATATCATATGAATAAGTGAGTATTTTAATAATACAAAGGCATTCTTTATCCGATGGAAAAGAATTAATTACTAAACACCTGAACATAATTTATTTTTACAGTGATTATAATAAAGCTTATTTATTCATTTATTTGCCGATATCTAAAGCAACTTTCTTCGTTCCTTTCTAATACACTGTAATGGTAGGCATAAAAAAATATTGATTTATTTGAAAAATAAAAATAAATATATTACTATACACATGTATTTGTCAAATGAAAAATGGTGTTTAAATTATTGTCAGGGATATAATTTGTCTTTAAATATTTTTATTTCTCTCTTGTGAATATCATGAGTAATTCGAATATTTTTTGTAGGAATAATAATTGTTTTATTCTTTTATAACTTCTAATTTTAGTTACGTTTCACTTTATTCAATACATATTCTTTAAATAATTTAATTATATCAAAATTGAAATTAATGTTAGTAAAATACCTTACAGTTTTTATTCTTATTGAGCAACTAAAATATATTCATCTTCATTTCGAACTTAAAAACATCTGCTATTTTTGTTGTTTTAAAACCAACTCTTCCTCCCAAAATTGAAAACATTTATATATCTTTTTCTGAACTATATTACTTTTCCTGTACAACTATACTTAAATCATCAAATTTGCTCATACTTTTTCTGAGAATAAGAATCTTCAGAAAGAATTATTAAAGTTGTAATGTATAAAAAACATTGTCTCCCCCCCCTCCAAAAACTATCTTCGTTTCTTACAAAAATTAATTTGGATCTCTTCTCTTTTAACTTTATTCAATTCAGATAATTTTAAAATGATATTTTTGTAACTTTTTTTTATTAAACGGCTTCATTATGGAAGGTGTCTAACACCTGTTTGACTAGATTTCTTTTTTTTTAAATGTCCGATCTATAAAAGATCGTACATATTTGTGTTTTGATGGAAAAAAAATATGTTCAATCTTGAGTTAAAAATACAAAATATTTTTGTCACCTTACAGCTGTCATCATATTTTGATGAACCTACCCTTTCTTGATAAACTTGACATGTCACATGTTAAGCCTTTTGAGCTCATACGGTTGGCCCATCCTGCGAAGACGAGAAAATTGCATCATAGAAAACAGAAGAAGTAGTCATTTCATATATTTTCTGTAACTCCACTTTCTTGAATCCGTGTAGCATGTCAGAATTAGAAAGATAATTTTTCGCTATCAGTATGATGTCTCTTAGAATTTACACTAAAACTCTATTCAAAATGTTTTTGATGTTTGTAAGTAATATTTTAAATAAAAAACAATGAAAAAAATCTGTAAATAATTTAAATGTGTATTTAAACACTGAAAAGGTTTTTAAAAAAATTATTGTAAAACAATTATCACGTTAAGATAGTAAAATCATTTACCAAAACATTTTTTCTATATTTTTAATAAATACTTTTAGCTCTGATATTTATTTTAAATCACTTTAAACAATATATTTCATAAATACAGAGTAAAAAGTTTATTTTTAAAATTTGAACAAATGTTTTTTTTCTACAAAAAATGAATATGTATCTGAAAACTATAGTCTACAGAATAATAAATAATACAACGAGTATTATCTTTTTCTAGTAATTCGGTTGTGTTATAGCAAATATTTAATTTATAAACATAAAAATAAATGAGTAATCATGGCCATAAAATTTAAAACAAAATCAGTGATGTAATAATGTAATAAAGAGTCACTGTTCAAAAAACACAGATTAATCATATTAAAAACTCACTGATTTTTGAGTTCGCCACAGCTTAAACTAAAAAACGTTCACCATATTTTTTCAAAAAATTTAAATATGTGTAGAAAAATTCTATAAGACATTTGATAAAGG
Source organism: Trichonephila clavata (assembly GCA_019973975.1). NCBI lineage: Eukaryota > Metazoa > Arthropoda > Arachnida > Araneae > Nephilidae > Trichonephila > Trichonephila clavata. Next base: position 150,159 of record BMAO01028213.1, on the reverse strand, counting down.
CTATTCAAAACCTTTATATTTACGATATCCACATACATGTATTCTTAATTATTATTTTCCTGGAAATCCTTGTAACAGCTTCTGTGCATTTGTTTCAATAAATATTCAATCGTTTCAGTTCAGAAAATTAAATTTATAATGCTTAAAATAATTTTTCTAGTCTACTCTGAGATCCGGACCGGATAAAGGTGTTGGAGGAAGTGAAGGACGACTCGACATGATAATTTCTAATTATTTATTCAGCACACTAATTAACTCAATCACAAATCAATTAATCAGATTAAATGAGATGTTTCCAAGTAGATAGCAGAGGTTTAGTGACACGAGTCGCGTGTTCGGAGAATATTTCTAATAAATTGATCCACTTTTTATAAATCTACCTTCTACTTTAATATTTTATTTTCACTGTAGTTATATGGCTAATTGTCACTTAAATCTCTTTAAAAATTTAAATACCAAAACGCGCTATAAATATGACTAATACCTGAATTGCAGATAATTTTCCTATCTTCCACTTCTTAATATTTCAATATTTTGGCAACTTCAATTAAATATCAAGTTTCCTCTATATAACTATCTACCTCTTTCTCTCTCTCTCTCTCTCTATATATATAATACAAATAAATAATAATTTTAAATTTCCACATGTATTTCTTACTCCTAAATTTCATAAAAATCCAATAAAGTTTAGAACAGTTACTAATGGTTTTAATACATATATCAGCAAATCAGGCAAAATTCTACATAAAATGTTACAAGATACAATAAATAATCTAAAAACTTCAGCCATACTTAAAAACAGTACAGAACTTATTGCACAAATTAAAGATAAAAAGATATTTTTCTGGTATTTAGTTTAGATTTTGAAGATCTTTTTAACTCAATTAATATTGATGATGTGATAAAAACACTAGTAAAATTTCATGAAGATAATTTGTTTAAAAATGTCAAATATGATAGATTTGGCTCTCTACTTAGGTTAGTTCTAAAAGAGAATTATGTTTATCATAATGGTAATTATTATCAACAGATTAAGGGTCTACCACAAGGTGGCCCAGCTAGCAACTGTCTTGCCAATTTATATTTACATTATTTTGAAATAGTTTCACAGACAACTTAGAATTTTATTTTTTTTCGTTATATAGATGATATAATCATTTTTGGCAAGCAAGACAACTTTATACCTAATATTAATTTTTATCCACAATATCTTAATTTATTACAAGACAAATAGTAACAGTTACGAAGCAAATTTTTTTCTTGATATAGAAATTAAATTAAAAGATTATAAAATAGTTACTAATACTTATGATAAACGAGAAGACTTTAATTTCAATATTATAAAAGTACCACATTGGGAGAGTATGTGCATGTATCTATATTCAGAAATATTGTTCTTAATTACACACTACGCAATAAATTTCTAGTTTCTAATAAATCAGAAAAAATTAAAAATTATAAACTTTTTACTAAATACTGTTTAATTCAAAACTACCCTATTAATTTTATTAATAGATATTTAAATAATGAAATTCTAAATAGTAAGGATTAAATTTCCATAGTTTTAAAAGATTTATATTATAGATTTATTATTCTTCCTAGATAGTTTTAAATACCCCCAGTTTCTAGTTTTAGATATAATTACTTTTTTAGAATATATTATAACTTTTAAACTATATTAAGAGTCTCTAAGATAATGGTAGTATGTTTCATTTCTTATTTTATTATTTCTATTATTTTCATACTTTTGCTAAGTGCTATTTTTCAGCCTTTGCTTTGTTTTGAAAATTGTATTTGGGTCCAGAATCTGGCAATAACTTGGTTATTGTACTCAGATTTAGCGCGGGCTCTGCATTTCAGTATGCAATTTTTGGGTAAGTTACCTCTTCCTTATAATGGATTTAGATTTCCTATCCATTATTTCCAATTGATATTTGCTCGGTATTATTAACAAAAAAAGGGGGAAGGTTGGCTGGCCAAAAAACATGTTCAACCCCACTTTTATACAGAAGGATTTTTTTGAAAAAATTTTATGTATACTAGCTGTCCTAAGTCAGCAATGTTGATAATACTGAAGCATCCATTCTTTTGTATTTTGCTCTGTTGTTTCAATCTTTCATATCTCCTTCTAAATTCTGTTGTATTGTTATCTGGCAATTGATATTCTTTTATGTATTGATCATGTGGTTCATCTCTCTCTTGTAGAGAAATTTTGATTATATATATATATATATATATATATATTCCATCTAACTAACTTACAAGTAGACAAACCTATTCTACATATAATAGACTTAATCTGCATATCACGGTTTCTTCTTCAGAAAATGTTGTTGATATTCATAGCCCAAAGATTTCTCAAGGAGATTAATGAAAGGACGCGTATACTGTACCAAATTTATATATATTTATTTTTTGTTTAGATGGCTATGAAGTTATTAATAATTAAATTTAACATTAGACTTCTTACTTAAAATTTAAACTCATATAGTTCATTATTTTTTTTAATTTTCATCTTAAGATTGTTCGAAATTTATGGGGGGGGGGGGGACATTTATTCCAGCCCATTTCCATTTGTACCTACAATTTTTAAATATTAGGTGATATCGCCCTGAATAGTTTAACTTTAAAACTCTCTAAATAATAAATGCAAGTTCAGTCAGATAAAAATTAAAAATAATTTTGTTCTTGTGAGTTATGGACGTTTATAAAAGCTCCCAGACAGACACAAAATAGTAATTACTTAAAAATACATGACTTGTTAACGACAATTTTAAGTAATATAAAGGCAATTTAAAGCACAAGATGTGTACTATTTTGCAAAATAATCAATATTTCGAGTTTAAACTGAGTGATCAATATCCCGCTTCTGAGTTTAATTCTTCCAAAGTGTTCGGTATCTTTCATTTGGCCAATTCACTACATTTCTCACTCTTCTCTCTATTTCGATCAATATTCTGAGTTTCCCTCGGAGTGGAGTTTTACATAACTTACTTTGAAAGGAGGCATTTAAAGAGCACAACTGAATATCGGACAATTATAAAGTTGAATAAATATGTAAAGGTCAAACCAGCTACATCAGTACTGAAAATATCCTCCATTGAATAAGTTTTTTCCTTCTAATATCAACTTTTATTTATGCTATTTATAGGAACTCTTTATACTCTTTAACCTTCTAGCATAAACGCTTTAATTGTTTACAATATTAGACTCCTGCTGTACTTTTTAATGATGGTATTGTAGTTATCTTTAGTTTTGTTTATGAAGACAAAATATATTTTAACCCTTTAATTAATTAGAGCCGTAGCTTTTCTTCACATGTTATGTTGAAATATTTTTGGAGTGAGATTGGTATATAAAAATAAATTTATTTATCTTATTAAAAGTATAAATCTGATGTTTCGACCATTTTTTGTGGGAAGCATGCTTTCTATCGTAAAAGTAGGTGATCTTATGTTTAACATTCATTTTTTATGCAGCATTATATGATATTTATTAAGTATAATTATCAAACAAATAAACAAAATATTTTACAAATTACGTATGATTTAAATTAAAAAACGTAAAAATTTATACACATTACTTCGAATGAAATTTCAGAAAACATGCATACTGCAACATTGCAAGCTGCACAAATTCACCTTGTTCTTATCTCATGTGCTTTCATACACAAAAGTGAAAATGTATATGTTTTTTTATTAATCTGACATATAGTCGAAAGATTTCAGTCAATCGTACGTCCTGTGGAACAGCTTTCTTCCTGCTCAGCAAACTTACAGGTCATTATTCCTTTTTGCGACTTTAAAATATAGAAATCAGTTATCATCCTAGCCGAATTGCTAATAGCACAAATCATAAGTGGCGAAACAGCTTCGCATAAACATTTAGAAACTAATATAGTTGGAAGCATACTTCCCAAGAAGGCCTCATTAGAGGGTAATACTATTAAAAAAAAGCATTTTACGAAAACATTCATATACGTATCTGGTGTAAAAATTTAGTTTTAATATTATTAGATGTTGGTTTATTTATTCCAAAACATTTTCAATATAATTTAGGTCTCTCGTTTTCAGAAATGATAGAATTCGCGATCCCATTTTTGAGTATTAAAATGTTTAAATATCAGAAAGAACTTACCATCACCAGATGTATATTGTTCAGATTCACTGTTGATAATAACTAGTTTACTCCAGTTTTCTTATCTATCCGATCTCTATCACTTTCCTGAAATAATATAGGTGCAATGTTGGCATGTGAGGTAGTCAGGCCTGAGTTTGTAGTTTCTCCCTAAATAAAAGAAAAGTACGTCCCCAATTCCTTGACCTAGAGTCACTGGTGAGGAATCGAGGAAATCCTCCAAAATTCTGCCCTGTGGATTTATATCTCTATAGCCTCATCTATGTATGTGACTATTAAAATCTCCAATGGATTAAAATCTCCAATGGCTTTCCAGGATAGGAGTCAATGGTGGTTGCATGGAGGTTTATAATCCAAGATAAGTTTTGTTCGAGTGTTACCCTTAGAGATTCAACAATACTACTTCGAATGTATTATCTTGTATTTCATGTAAGATCTGAAAGTTGGCAGTTATGGTATTTTTTTACTAATACCAGAAGCGTGATACACTTAATCTTTCTAGAGTATAAAAAACATTATCCCGATGTCTGTAATATTCTAAATGATCTTCTGAGACGCCCGCTTCTACAATTGCTTAAACGTCTTTTAAGTATAGTTTTAAGTTCATAAAATTTGTCGCTAAACAGACCACCAGCATTCCAGAGGATAGCTGTAATGGCTTTCACGATCTGGCCCTGAGAAGAACCGTTTCCCTTCCAAAGAGGTCCTCTTTTCTTTGAAGAAGAAAACGGCATGACGCAGGAGCTGCACCGACGAACGCTGTTACTCAATTAGAACTGCCCAGAAGGCACGTGTAGCTTAAAGATTTCCAATGACGTGAGTAACTCTACAACTCTTCAACTTCCCTTCTCCTTCCAGTGGCTTGTCATGCAGCCAGTCTTTTTGAAATATCTCCATATCCGTGGAAAAATACATCCGCTGAATTAAAGATGAGGATTCTAGGGTAAAGTTGCGGGAGAGTCCAGTCATAGTCCAGTCCCATGTCATAGTCCAGTCCCAATGTGTCTTCTAAGGCAAATCTTCTCAGCAATTTTTTAGAACTTTGAGTGGTCATGACTTTCTTCAGAAACACCGAAGTGTGAAAAACACTCCTGACTGCCATTTGTGTCTTAATGGAGAGGCTATAAATTTTATTCACCTAAAAGATGGGGCTGCCCTAGTTAACAAAAACTTTAATTTTTCCTTTGACAACTTTCCATCAAAGGCTCGTTTGTATTGGGCTGATAGCAGGAAAATGGCTTATACGACCTATACGTCGAAAATGGCCTATATGGCCTAATAAAAAAATCTTTCCCGAAATGAATCTACATCTGTACTTCTTTTCTCATCAGATAAGTTGTAAGCAATAACTCTGTATAATGCAGATAAGGAAATGTGCAAAATAAAACTCCGAAATGAGATGAAAAATCCTATTTACAAGAATATGTGCATGTTGTCGAGACCCAATGGACGCAGGTGTTGGGGGGTTCGAGTAAAGATCAGCCATTGTAATACTAACACACTTTTATTGGTTATTCCACTTAATAATTCTAGACAACTTAAGGAGGTAATGCACTAATAACACTAAACCCGAGTATTGTATTAATTTAATAACTCATTAATTTAAATATCATAGAAATAAGGACACTTTTCTTATCCTTGAGTGCTCTTGTCTCCATTTCTTGGATAATCTTTAGCTATCTTCCAACTTGACTTAACTATACGACCTGCGGTTGTTATGTTATTCACGCTACTATATCCACTTTCAAACATCATCACGCCTACTCTACTAATAATACTTAAATAGAAGTTCTAATTTTCATAAACCTCGTCAGCTTCACATCAAGCGGTTTTCAGCTGAAATCACAATTAAAAAGATTCTTTTACCCAAGAGCAGTATTAGTAGAATCACGAATAGACCCGTTACAAACTTCATGAACGAAGCTGACTACTGTATAAAATTTAAGGCTTAAATCAAAAATAATCTTAAAAATCAGATGAGCTTGTTTTATAGCATGGAAAGGTACATAATCTTATTTTTCCTCAAGAGATCCGTTAAATAATAACACAATATCAGTTGTCCATCCATAATAATTAATACAAAGAAACCCTTCCGAATAAGAATAACTTAATGTATGCCCTGGCTTATTAGATCGCTAACGTACAAACCCGCATTCTACACATTCTATTTTTTAGCATTATTGCACACAAAGTACTTTCACACGCATACGAACACGTGTGTGTATTAAACTATTTCATTATGATTGTGTAAATTCTCAGTTAAAATAGAACATCAAGATAGAAAAAAATAAAATTGCTGTAGTTCTAAGTTCATACTCAATTCTAGGACTGAAATACAGAATTAAATTACGTTTCTTTGCAGTAGTTCTTGGCAAAAGCTAAATTCGAAAGAAAGATAAATGTAAAAAAAAATATATAATTTTTAATAAATGTAAATGTACTAAAATTACCTTGTTTTGAATTTAACTGTTTTTAATGCATATTTGAAGGAAATAAGCCTTCAAAGTCAGGTTATTTGTTTAAAGTAGTGGAGGCTAGTTTTAAATAATTAAAAATAAAAGTAGAAACTTGAATAATTAGTAAAATTGTAGGGAGTGTAAGTTTCTATCTTAGCTGTTTAAACGAAAATCATACCGAAACTGAAAAGTGACTATAGTTCTTGCACTTAAGATACAAAAATTACTAATGTCAATAAAAAAAATTTTAAAAAATACTTTACCATATTTTAAAAATATAATTCTTCTTGCAAAGTACAACAGCCGGTTACCGGCCAAGGCTGTCTCAGTCAGCTTAGACCATCTGGATCTATTTAGTTTTATTTTCTTCCATCGGTGACTCCCAAGTTCAAAAAATATAATTATAGAAGTAAAAATGAATTATGAAAAACATGACTATACTGAATTAAAAAGGAAATAAAATTTATGATTTCTGAAATTATGCTTAGAATAATTATCCCAGAATATTCTTCTAAGAAAACTAACCCTTTCTTTCAACATTTAATCTTGAATTGAGTTCAGATTCACTTTCAGCAATGTAAAAATGTATTATATTTTCTGCTAGGTATCTAGTAAAGCTCTGAAGAAACAAAACAAAATTTCCAAAGAAAGTTAATAAAAAGGTCCATGAATTTATAAATCATATTTGCAAGAGTTTGATAAAATACAAATAAGTCAGATAATTAAAAAGAAAAAAATGGTTTCTAAAAATATTGATTAATCCATTCGATGCCAGACAAATTTAATGCGTTTTGCCCTGGGTGCCAAGGTTTTATTTTAAGTAAAACATGAAATTTTACAAAACATAATGTTTAGTTACTGCTATTTTATTGTAATGGTATTTACAATAATTTTTATTGAATAAAAAACACTATGAGATAATTCGTAACTGGCGTCACAGAATAAGAATTCCTGTGGTGAGTGCCTCGTAGTGTTCTTTATCTCGTAGTGTTCTTTTTTTTCTATAAAAACACTTCATATACAAAGAGTTTTCCTTTCGTTCTGTTTGATTTTACAAGCTCGTTACCTTATTTCATCTGGTGACAGTCAATAAAATGAGTAAATTAGCATATGTTTGCAGGACGTTAAGATCCGACCGAAAGCAAAATCCTCAAAAATTGGTCAAAAAGAAATTGAATCAAAGAGACTCTGAATGGCTGAGATCAAGAATCGTCATGGTCAACAAATCGTACGAAAAGTGGGATGTTCTTAATATATCCAACATGCATAAAAGCGAAATGGCTCAAATGAACATCAAAAATGGAAAATTTTCGACTAAACCAGATATAATCAGAGATTGAGAATGGCAGGTGTTAATCACTTTGACCAACATATTTGAGTCTTACAACTCATTCCTCAAGAAAACCATCCAAAGGTTCAAGAAAATTACACAACACTACTTGCAAATATTCCCGCATAATACATACATGTTCTATAACCAAAGATATCAAGAGAATAAAAGTAGGAGAATGCCTTAACTTAGGAAACCAGTTATTATACGCATTAACTTGATGGCGAAGCCATCAATGCAGGAGGTAGCGGCTACAATAGAACAAATACAAATGGTTTTCATTAATTAAAACATCTTCCTCCCACAGACAAGAAACGATGCCTTGAAAGCCATATCGTATGTGTAGAAAACAAAAACAAAAGTAAGGAAACTAGGTTTTTTTTGTCCAGTGTATCCCAAATACCCAGCACATTGCTTTGAATCTTGCTTTAACGCTCATCATAAACAGCAACAACAAGAAAAATATTTTGAAATTTTAGCAATACATTCATATGTATGTACATAAATATTATTTTTATAATCTCATCGTCTACGTTATAAATCGATAATTATAAATAATATATATTTTGCAAATTATAAATATTTCCTTTACCCTTTCTGATACTTCCTAACTCAATTGGACTTATGTAATCTAAAACTGCAGCACACACTACGAGATATCTCGTAGCCGACAGTTTTGGTACATACATTTACTACGAGATATCTCGTTATTGGGCAGTGAATGGATTACACTACTCTACAAATTGATCCAATGTGTCTAAAATTAAAGTTTAAATATAAACTAATTGTTAATAATAAATCAACATCTAGAAATAACAATAAAAATCGAAATTAGTGTGTTTGTTGTCAGATAAATAACAATTATTAAATGGAATTAAATGATTAATTATTAGAGCTTATAAACTGAAACTAGAGGTAATTAAAGAAACTGTAAAATCGGAAAAGTCGGGATTGATTAGATTTTTAATTACAGGTTTAATAGAGAAAACACACAAACACATCTCTGAAGTGCCTTAAAATTCCAATAAGTCCGACTTAATTAAGACCCTTTACGGATTTCAATATTACCAAAAGCTTTTCTTTCTAAAATGGTGTATAAATCAACTGTAATTAAAATACAAATTATAGTTAAAAGAGAATTAAGCATGGAAATAGTTTGTATAATTAGATTCTACATATAACTCAATATCCTTAAAAATATATCTAAAATAGATTTATTGGTTCTATTATACTAAATAAGTTAAGAAAACAGATATAGAAAGTAATCTGTGCTTACAAACAGTTTGAACTCAAATCTCTTGTAAAGAACGAACATACCTATAATTTATTAAATTACGTAGTATTTGTAACAATAATTTAACATTGTGTTCGCAATCTTTTTTTTAATAAGCATTTGAAGTAAATTACTTTGTATTATTTCTAAGATACATTAATTATCATAATCAATGTATTGGGTCATTTATATATAATATTAAAAAAGTAATTAAATAGATTCCGAACTAAACTTCAGTTATCTTCAGTGATGTCTTGCATTCTAATTTATTTCTAAACATATTTTTATGTAGAATTCAATAAGAAAGAAATTAAAATGTTTCACCCTCTTTAAGAGCATACATATAAAAGACTAATTTCATATACATTGCACAGACGTTAGTAATATATACAAATATATGATTGGTTAGTAATATATATAAATATATGATTAAGCCATAACACTAATTAAACTCAACTTTTAAAATAGTCCTCAGTGAGGTAATAGTTTGCAATGTTTAGAAATAGTTTATTTTTTCCAATATTTCAATTGCAAATTAACATCTTTAGTATTCAATCATTTTTATGTCTCAAATAGAGTATGCATATACATTAAAAATAATTCTGGTATAGATTAAGACAGCTATAACTGTACAGTCATAACCACAGGAATAGTGAGTTTGAGTCCTGCTAGTATGTAGCGGGTTGATGCACAATAACCCTTTATCTACTACATTATGATTTACTGCAATTGTTTACGTGCAATATTTTTTTTGAGTCACAACATTAAAAATTAAGGGATATACGTAAATAAACCACTCAACTTTGGGAAATTTAATCTGTCAGAGCTAATTAATTAAACTGGAATTTTAAAGTACCGTCAGTGCACAGAGATTGAAAATATACTCATAACATAAAATGACCGTAGACTTTTTCAACGCAGTTTTAACTCTTAAAAATGCTAAATATAACCAGAGAACACTAATATTTTACAGAATAAAAATATTTATTTTTGAAAATCATAAACTTTTTAAAATATTACAAATATATATATATATATATATATAATTTTTTTACACATAAACTCAATTCGTTGGTATTCAAAGAAATATTTTTTCTTTTCATTAATATACAAAAACTCATTATACATATGTATTTAGAGTGAGGTTTGAATGTTTTTAAGGCACTGCATCCTGAGGTAGGAAATACTGTATTTTCTGAACATGAACTACTGCTCCTTGAGTTCAGTCTCTTCATCATCACACAACTTAAGAATCTAACGAAAATTCGAGTAGATAATTTGCTGGGACTTCTTTATCTGAGGAATCATTTGTTAGTACATCACTATTTTCCGATGGTAGATTCTGTATTAAATCCAAAGCCACTTGAAGACTGAGTTTTTTTTCAGACAATCTAGAAAAGAAAAAAATAATAATAATAGCTCATATTATTTTTAAATCTCAGTTGCACATAAAGAAATTAAAATGTTAATTTTTTAAGAATGAATAGATATTTTATTAAATTGTGTGGTAAAAAAAAAAAAAACTTAGATTCAAAATGAAAATTTTTTTGAAAATGTTAAAATAAAAAATAACAATAAAGCAAAATAAATAAACTAAAAAAAATGCCAAAAAAGCATAACTCTATTGCACTATAGTGATGACGCTAGAACACAATAAAAACAATAATAAGCTTGCTTTAATATCTGTGTACGTCGGTACTTATAAATACTACAAAGTTATTCCACTGTAAAATTGCTTACATACACTTTTAATTTAAAATAAACAGTCAAATCATTTTCTAAGGTCTAAGCTTACATACAAAAAAATTAGAACTTATCTTTTGACATTAAATACTTTTTAGGGGGGAAAAATAACAATCTTCATAATCCGATCAAAGTGTCAGTTGAAAACGCAACTTCTGTTGTAAAACTATTCGCCTTCCCCGCCAAAATACTCAACATAGAATCTAGACCAGGGTCGCCAAACTTTTTTGATCATCGCCCCCTATATAGTTTTTCGAAATCTCCATAGACCCCCACAATTGTAATTTTCAGGTAATTAAAATAAAACTATATATTAGTCTAAATATTTAATAAATCAGAAACAGTAAGTAAAGTAGCTACATATTTTTTACTTCTTAATGAGATGAGTGTGCTTGGTGTTTCTTGGCAAGGTACGCTATGTTGGGTTCGAAATTAGTCAATTTTAACCGTAAATCCCCTCGAAGCTCCACATTTAATTTATTTCTGTTATTAGTTAAAATTGAATTAACGTGACTGAAACCGGCTTCAACCATATACGAACTTGAAAACGCCAGCATAAATGGCTAAGTCATTTCGTAAAGTTTCACATATTTTTGCTTTATATTTATATTAGTCCAAAATTTATGTATTGTCAAATTTTTAATAAGCGTTTTTGCTTCAAGATCGGGCAATAGTTCAGCAAGCTCATCTTGTTGTTGATGTCGACGTTATCAATTTGCGCCGAAAATGGCGCAATAATCCAATCAGGGATGCTGATGTTTTCCAAATCAACAAAGCGCAGTTTAAAATCGTTGCTTAATTTTTGAAGATGATTTGTATATATTTCCAAGTCTTCTTTTATTTTTAATTGTTGCAGATTTGAAAAATACTTATAATCCTTACGTAGCTATGAAGATCTAAATAAATTTAATTTTAATTGGAAGCCTAACAGTACTGTCCGAGCTTGGATAATTGTTACATCTTTTCCTTGCAGTTTTGTTTGAACGTCATTACATTTTCCAAATAAGTCTGCTAAATAAAAAATATGGTTCTTATTGTTTTGGAGTTCATTGCTTAGAACAGGATTTATTTCGTTCAGAAATTCTGTCGTGGAGTCAAATAAATTGACGAGCCGTTGCAAGCATACACCTCTAGGCAACCATCTAACCTCGGTGTGCAGAAGTAATTGGTTAAATAACTCATTGTTTTCCTCACAAAGTTTGGCAAATAATCTTGATTTAAGAGGTTGAGCTTTAATTTGATTAATAGATTTAATACAAAACTGTAAAGCTTCATGTAACTCTGAACTCAGATATTTTGCTACTAAGTTGTGTCTATGCAACACACAATGAATAGTACGAATACCGGGCACTTTTTCTTTGAGGTATGTAGCAAAACCTCGGTAACGCCCTACCATAGAAGGTGCGCCATCTGTGGCTACTGCTATTATATTTTCAAGCGGAATGTCATATTTATTTAAATATTCTTGTAAACATCTAAAAATTGTCACTCCCTTCCCATCGGTTTCAAGATATTTAGCAAATAAAAATTCATCAATGACTTCTCCTTTAATTTTACTGAAATATCTAACATGCGCCATAAGAATAGAAGAAACGCCAAAAACAGATTCATCAAGTTGTATAGAGAACTTGCAATTTTTTAGCTCCGAAGCTACTGTGTTTTCTATTTCTTCGGCCATTTCGTCAATACGCCGTTTTACAGAATTTGCACTTAATGGCAAAGACTTTAAAACATTAGTAGAGTCTTTTTTTCATCACATTCTCAATGACGTCTTTAATTGCAGGTACTACAATTTCTTCTGCGATTGTGTGGGGTTTTCCCCTCTTTGCTATATTAAGCGAAATCTTGTACGAAGCAATTAATCCTCCTTCATTTTCAATTTCAGTAGACTGTTTCATAAAACTTTTTAGAGTTGGTCGACATGTGAATTTTTCTTTGAGTTTTTTGAAAAATTCTAATTCTTCATTTTTTTTATCTGAATGAAGCCTTTCAAGATGATCTTTCATTTTTGACGGTTTCATGTATTCATTTCCAAAAGTTTTTCTGCATATAAGACACATAGGAATAGTTTCATTTGTCGGTGAACAAATAAATCCAAATTTTAAGTAATCCAATGAATAATAACGACATTTCTTTTTAGATACTGAAGCTGTCATTTTTAAATTAGAGTTCTGTAAATAAGTTAAAATTAAGTTGGTATATTATACTAATCCACATTATTAAAGCTTACCTTTTCACAAGTAACAATAATTAAAATTGATATCAAAACTAAACGAATAGTTTTATAGAAACAATAACTAATTATCCAATGGTAGATATAATAGTAGTAATAATGACACTATACAAGCATTTAATACTGTTCACAGTTCACACAAAGATATGATATTTGCGTTTGTAGCATACAGTGTAGAATTGGACAAGCGCACATATGCATCTGACTCATATGCAAGGCTCGTATGGTTTGCGATGGAGACAAAGGGCGAACCAACGACACGATGCGTAACTGCCGTATAAAAAAGAAAAAAACTAAAAGAACTAAAACCACACACATAAGAAGAAAGAAAACGGAGTACTGAAGATTCCCTTCGCGCTTAATGCATAGAAAGTCTGCGCCAAAGGCTCCTAATTGGTTGATGGGTTCGCCAGCAAGAGACACGGATAAGCCTCAATCGCTCTTCTGGCTACATACTATGAGTCGTGCAAATTACAAACTGGTCACAAGGTCAAGTTGTGACGTCACGGTATACATACGAAAACCCATAAGGAAAAAAAGGGCAGATTGTTTTCTGATTTATTATTTTATTTTCTATAAAGAATAAAATATTAAGTCAATTATAAAAATATTTTAAATTTTTACGTACGCAGTTAGATATGTGTGATTTGCGTATTAAGAACTGTTTTTCCTTCGAGTCCCAATAGACCCCCCCCCCATTCGACCCCTTGGGTCAGATAGACCCCTTACTGTTGTCAAATAGACCCCTAGGGGTCTATATAGACCACTTTGGAGACCCCTGACCTAGACATTACATATTTAGCAGGGGACTCTTTTAATTCTATAAGAGTAGAACTAAAAGAGTCCCCTGCTAAATAAGTAAAAAAATATTCGTAAAAATAGTAATTCTATTTAATTTTAAAGTGAGTGACTCTCGCGGAAGTACGACGGTAGATAATGGGTTAAATCTTTCGTGACTCAAGGTTAACATGTTGACATGGTGCGGAAGGTTGGAGAGTGGAGTGTTTTTCAATTGTCGTCCTTGTCACCTGGACTAGGGTTCAAAATTACAAGCTCCGTTAGGAGTAGCCCTCTTGTTGTTTTTGAGTGCGGCATTAATATAAATCAAATTAAATTCGGTATACAGTCATTTAATTTATTGCTTGATCTCTAATATAATACTAATCATATGTAATTGTAATGCATGGATTAAGATGTGTAATTTTTCAGCTCATTCCTTATTTTATTAATAAGTGAACTTATAAGAGCTGAATTTAGAGATAACTTTAAAAGTTATTACACATTATAGATTCCGATTTACTTTTAAAAATTTGTAATAAAACTTTCTGTATACATAAACACTTCTCTTTTATATACATATATATAATTCATAAATATGGACAAAATCGTTATGAACCTAAGATAACTAGTCAATTAAACTTATTATATATATATACATTCCCTAAACCAGGTTTCAAATAGATCGTGCAATGCACGTTTGCAATAAATTTATTAATTTTTAATTATGTTAATAATTGACTTTTTACGGATATTTAGTTGATATATGTTATTAAAAAAATCCTAACGCTAAAGGAGTAAATATTTCCATTTTAAAATGATAGTTTCCTTAATAGTAAAAATGTATTAATTTTAAACATAATACATAGAAAGAAAAATTATGGTAATGAACATATAAATATATTTTTATCTTTCCAGGTAACTAAACTGCTGTTGATGCTTTTAAGACAGCATTTCTCAAACTGTGGAGCACGATAACACTACAAGGGGGGTGCGAGCACACTGAAAGTTCGAAAACTAAAGATTATTTTTTAAAAATGCAAACAAAATGCACATTTTCGCTTATATAATACACTTATAAATGTATCAGTACTGCACAATGTATTTTATAATTAATTTAACAATACTAAGTTAAGAATAAGTTTAATAACTTCAAGTGACCCTATGGGCTTGTCATATATAAAATTATATTTGACCTGATATAAGATGTAATAATAAACTTATATTTTATATCCCTCTATAAGACAGTTAGCAATTCTGGACAGTTTATGCTGCTTTTGCTGTCGTAGAAGATTCCTCGAGACACATTCAACACAATCAATAAATGTTCTTGAAACCTTTGAGCCAATTACATGACTTGGCCAAGATTCTTGAAAATAATTGGACATACTGAGCATTAGTTCACCACCTGTAAAGGGGCTCATAGCAATGATTTCCTCAAAGAACTCGTGGGGGGATTAAGGACATATAAAGTCAAGGTATAGGAATGCGAAATAAGATTGAATGATAGTGGAACAGGCCGTAACACTCCTAACGGTATTATCCACTATTTAAAGTGCTAAAACCCATTGAATGTAGCACGAATTATTCAGGCACTAGGCTGAGGTGAGCCTTAGCTAAAATTAGACCATACAATGCCTGTCTTTATGACCAAACTCTGATACTGCTTTGAATTTTTAAACATTTCAGCACCTTTGCAAAAATAAATATCACCAAAGAATGTGTGTGTGTGTGTGTGTGCGTGTGTGTGTGTGTGTGTGTGTGTGTATGTGTGTGTGTGTGTGTGTGTGCGTGTGTGTGTGTGTGTGTGTGTGTGTGTGTGTGTGTGTGTGTGTGTGTGTGTGTGTGTGTGTGTGTGTGTGTGTGTGTGTGTGTGTGTGTGTGTGTGTGTGTGTGTGTGTGTGTGTGTGTGTGTGTGTGTGTGTGTGTGTGTGTGTGTGTGTGTGTGTGTGTGTGTGTGTGTGTGTTCAAATCACAATTCTATAACTAAGCAAAACTTTGAAATTATGTGAATCCTAGAATACAAAATCCCATTTTAAAATATCAATGGCAAATATAAAAAATAATAAAATACCAACGTTTTCATATATATATATTGCGGTTTTTCGATCTATTTTCTTTTTAATTCATTCCCCTCCAAGTTCCGTAAGCATATTACATGAAAATGTTTATTTTCTATTAAACTTGTTTAAAAACTTTTGTTTGTTTGGAATTACTTTAAAGTTTAAAACCTGAGGAAATCAAGAATTAATTTGCTTGCATTTTTACAAGAATCGCAAGAAATATGACTCATTGTTATTTGTAAGGATCTAATACTTTTGGCTATTATTCGACGAAATTAGAAAGCTGAAAAAATCGCACTCAAAGCACTTGATAAAAATTTTAAGGAATTTTATTTTATCAATTTGTTTGATTTTTTGCTGCTATTTGGGTCATTTTTTATTTTAAAAATATCAAATCTTAATTTGAAATGATTCTGAACGTTACAAAAGAAATCGCTAAGATATGAAAAAATTGGGGTTCAAATTAACTTCCCGAAAAGTACTACTGCAGTCTTAGTAATTTAGCAATAAATATTTGTATATATATTCTATTTGTTTTCAAAATTTAAAAATGTATCCATATATAAGTATAATTTTCTTGCTTAATTTTTTCACATAATTGATAAGATTTGTGGGAGATTACAATCTTTTGTAATTCCTTAATCAACTGATTTACTATAAATATGTTTTTTCATCGAATCTTAAGCAGGTGACTAGCGCCAATTTAGAGAGCGTGCAACTATGTGTGACACGGAAATTGACCGATGACGAGTATAATCGTCAATTACAGAATAGGTGTTACTGTTAAAATATTAGATTAAAAGATGGGTTTATTTTATAAATTTGCCAATTTCATTACTAACACTTATTTATTTAGTTAAATATATATTACAACTCGAAAAATGCATGTTCCATGTCTGATCATGTATGAAGGAACCCTTTAAAAAAATCAAATTTCCGACTTTTGTGCCTTTGCCTCTTTTATACTAACATCTAAAAAACATTATCATCATCGCACATTTGTTATGCAAACTTATTCACTGTTTCAACCGATGTGTACGGGGACGGATGAGTTCACTTTAAATTTTCCACGTTTTTTATTTATCTGTTTTACTCCGACCTGGCTCTCAAAGTGTTCTAAACATCTTAAAATTTGAGAATATGCTTTTCTCAAAAATTACAATTTATGTAACCAATGGTCACTTATTTTACTCATGATGAGTATGCACTTCATGACACAAATTTCTGCAACTTCTCTATGACGAGTATACTCGTCATCACACAAAATTCTGCAACTTTTCTATGACGAGTATACTCGTCATCACCAAAAATTCTGCAACTTCTCTATGATGAGTATACTCGTCATCACCAAAAATTCTGCAACTTCTCTATGACGAGTATACTCGCCATAACACAAAATTCTGCAACTTCTCTATGATGAGTATACTCGTCATCACACAAAATTCTGCTTCTCCATGACGAGTATACTCGTCATCACACAAAATTCTGCAACTTCTCTATGACGAGTATACCCGTCAATCGCTGTTAACTGGTTAAAAACAATAAAAATATGTTAATGAAAACGTTCTGAGAATTTAAATGTATGAACAGTATCTCAAAGAAGTTAATGCGTGAAATTAGTTAAACTCAAAAAAGTTGGTTTACAAAAATGAATTATCAATCATGTTTGAAGAAAGTTTTTAATTATCTAAACCTAATTATGCACCCAATTAGTTTGAAGCATAATTATAAAAGAGGACAAGCTTCCGTGGTGATGAAGTGTATCTCAGTTGATTATTACAATGTCAAACACTTTTGGAGGAAAACACTATTACCCTAAAAATCTCATTAGAGTTACTTTAATAGAGTGTGATTGAATAACATAAAAAAGGTTAATTGCCATTTAAAGCCAAATGAAGGGAAGTAAAGATAATTGAATTTTCAGCATCATTGTTTTTACTGTAGCACACTATAAATGTGAGTAAAGTAATTCATTGAATAATTATTTAAGTATTTCTGGAAGTTCATAATTAGCAAACGTGAAGTTTTCAACTAATTAAGAGTTCCATTTCACAGATTAATAAAAAATATTTTATTAATTTTTCTTTAATTGCTTAGAAATTGTCATAACCTTATTTCTGTCTAAAGCAAGAAATAAATGCGTAAAAATACTTATACAAGGATAAAAATATTATGCCTGTCACAGGTGAAAAAAAATATAAAAAGGCTAGAAAAATGTTATTTGTTTGATTTTTAATCTTTTGTTTTTTAAATGTATTTAAAAAGTTTTAAATATATTTATATTAAATGTAAAATTTCAAAACAACATAAGATATTTACAGCTATTCTAAGTATTGTACTGGCCTTAATTTTGGAACTAAAATATGAATCAATTTAAATTATCCATTATACAACATTATCAAGGATTTATTTTGCTTTGTAAGCTCTTTAAAATAATTGCTTCATGTTTTTTAGATAAAAATTGTACATTTTTACTATCTGTTTCAATAAGCTATTTAAGAAGCTGCTATACAGTTTTTATAATTTTTATTTGGTATTTAATTTTATCCGAATAAACATATGTTTCGTGTTTGCTTTAATTCAAATATGCAAAGCTTATCTTCAAAAATCCTTGAAGTTTACTTTTTGAACGAAAAGTAAAATTCGAAGATTATCTTATACAAATCATTTGTCTAATACGCCAGATAAATTATTTATCATATTTTTTTCATGTTTCTTAGCACTCAATTTTCAAAAAGAAAGTAAACATTGCTTATTAATTAATAGAAATAGAGGTTATTTATTAGTAGTTAAAGCATCTTTATTGTAGATTTTGTAGCCGCGATTTCAACTATTAGTGGTTTATGCTGTTTAGTTTTTGTGAATATCTTGCAATGAGGAAAATCATGAGAAATATATTGACTAGATAACTAGATTTAAGAGATATATACATGGTTAATGCTTTTAAAGATAAATATAACTAAACAAAGTAAAATTAACAAAGCTACGTCTTGTGAAATATGAATAATAGAAAAGATACAATTTTATTTATCATGACATTATATTAATTTGGATTGATATTGTTACTTATTTCAGTTTGGCCGAATAAATAATAGGATATTTCATCTTATAGTACAAATTACAAAAAAATAATCTACTTTTCTTTTTATTTTATGAAATAAGTTAACACTATTACAACCCTACCCTCATTTCTTATGTTTGATTCATAATTACAAGGCGTATAAATAAGCTAAAACTTTATTTAAAGATAAATGAAATATATCTACAAATTAATATGCCATTTTAAAAATTATAGGTCATGAAATTGATTCTCGAATTAATACAGTGAAAGAACTTTTAATACTTTTCTATCCAAACCTCAGGATAAAAAATTTTGAAACGCATGAATATTATTTATTTTTAAATAGCTTTACTATTTTTTAAATACATAATGCATTTTCATGATTCAAAATTATCAAGTTTCATAAATGAACTGGGAACTAGTAAAATACACTCTCCCATCCAAAAGAAAATTGCTACTGTATATAAATAAATTTATCAAACAAATTGTACTATTAACTAATTTTTATGAAGATTTCCCCAGATATTAGGAAAAAGGAACTAAACTAGACTACAGGAAAAAATTCAGAAATTCACTTTCCTAAGCAGAATTTTTATTCGTAAATGTAGTATATTTCAAAATTTAATCTCGTACGAAATGCTTCATTTAATATTAATGTCGTTAAAAGATTTTTTCATAAGTTTATAGACAGTTCAAGAGCTAAATTAATTACAATTTTATTAATTAAATAGAAACATGTTTCTTTCAATGTTATAGTTGAAAGTGATTTTTAAATTACACTATTTTATAAGTAGTATTTACTATTAACTCCTCTACAGTTTTAAAAAATGCTACGTTAAATGTATGATTTAAGTAGTTAAAGGAACTGAAAGAGTTGAGAAATTCTAATTTCACGCTTCTTTAAGATTGTAATGCTTACTAGACGGGAAACATCTCTTGTTTTTTACGGCATTGCAACAAATTGATTCAGCGTGGGTTTTTGAATATTTAATTTTTATAGAAATACTTTTACTGCAATTTAAACCCACGCAGTGTTTTAAATAAAAAGTTTAAAATATTTTAAAAAACTGTATTATGAATGAATATATTTGAATATCAATATGCAGTATACCCACTAAAATCCTTTGCTACCCTCTTAACTTTGGAACGGCTGTTGCTATGTTCATAAAAGTATTACCCAGATGTAGTAAAGTAGCCATGCGGTACTGAATAAAACCACATATAGCGCCACCTGATGAAAAATTGCAGAATTAGCATTCCTCTTACAAAAATGGAACGAAATAGGGGAGAAAAGTGATTTACAAATTTGTAGAGCATCATCATTTTAGTACTAAAAGACACCTTGGGGGCATTAATGCAAAGAATTGAACGGTTTAAACGTTATTGTGACGTTACAAAACTTGATCGGAAGGAGAGAGAGAAATGATTATCTTTCAGGCAGTAATATGCAAGGTACAGTGATATCGTTAACGTTTTACAATAACAAGCTGATCGACTCAATGTCTTACGATCCCACGTTAACAAGTGCACGATATTTACAATTGTTACAAAACGTAGTACCCGATTTTGTGGAGAACCTGCTGTTGTTTAATCTTAGGAATCTATACTTGCAACAAGATGGCACGCTGCTCACAAGATATCTCCAGTGAAGCAGTATCTCATCAAGGAATTCGGGGACCAAACAATTGGGTATAGCGCTGTCGAAGTTGGCCTCTCCGTTCACCTGATCTGATTACCCGGGACTTTTTCCTGCGGGAATACCTGAAACAACAGGTGTATGCGACCCCGCCACAAATGTTGCAAGACCTTAAAGGATGCCTTCATGTTCCAACGTGTCACGCTCTGTGCTCCAACATGTGCTACGTGATATTCAAACGAAGATCCAAATTGCGTTGAACTGACCATGAGAATTTGAACATCTCAAATAAAGGTCTATTGTTACAACTAGTTGTTTTTTCTTTCTCAAATCATTTGCTCACGTCACAGTGAAGGAAATCATGAAAAAAATGTGTACTTTAAATGTTCTATTATTTAGATTAATACCCACAAGGGGTGTATTTTCGTATTAATTCGATGATACTCTACAAGTTTGTAAATCCTTGTCTTTCCCTATCTCGCTCCGTTTTTGACATAGGAATGCTGACTCTACAGTTTTCCACCAGGTGGAGCCGTAGGTAGTTTTATTCAGTAGCGCATGGCTATTTTACTATACCTAGATACTATTTTAATGAATATTACAGAAGCTGTTCCGAACTTAAGATGGTGGCAAAGAACTTTAAGGGGTGTAATGTTAATAAAAAGAAATATGAAAGTTCGGTTACGAAAGCACCAGCTGGGTGGCGTAGTTGGTTTGTTGCTGGTCTTGTATGACTAAGGTTGCGAGTTCAAACCCGGCCCAAGTTGATAGATTTTCATGATGCAGAAAACCTACAAAGTCCATATTGTATGCTTATGCGTCATGTAAGAGATCCATTGAGTGCCTGCTTTACTTGGATACTCTCGGCAAAATTAAATTCCTAGAACAAGTTCGCATTGCCAGAGCTCAGGTGCCTCCCTCTGGGGAGAAAACTGAGCGTCAAAATTACTTGCGGCAATTTCTATCTCCTATATTGTGCCCCACTAAAAAGTGATACCATCTCTTGGGGGATGTACTAGGTCTGCTATGGTAAAAATACCAATCCACAACTCCACTGGAAAAAAAGTGTTCTGCTATGAAAGCGCCTATTATCGTAAAATTTTCCTCGTACGTAGACAATAATGTGTACAAGGATTTAGCCAGCTCAGGTGTCGTCCTCATCACGTCACCAAGGTTCAAAATTACGAGGCCCATTGCCAAAAACCCTTGAGTTGCTAAATAGTGTGACATTAATATTCACTCAAGTAACAAGTAATTTCGAAAAAGTAATAAAGACCTACTTAAAGATATCTAAATTTTGTCTTTAAATCTCTTGGAGACAGGCAAACACCTGAAAAGTGATATATTTAATTTATTACAAATAAAAATTCTTGATATCAAATACAAAATTCTATCAATTTATAAGAACGGAGAAATAACTCGTTGTAATTATTATTACAATGTTATTCAAAAGCTAGTAAAATTTTAAATTTTAACAAAAATAATGAGGCTAGTCTTAGAAGAATATAAGAATTTTACTATTGCGATCAAATTATATATCAGACAGAGATATATTCTTATACATATATAAGAAAGAAATATATATCCTGAAAATAAATATTAAGAACAATAGATATGAAATATGAATCTTTCATGTCGAATCATGGAACGATTTTATTACGACATCCATGCATAAAATGAGTGCCCAATGTATCCTATAGAACTCGTAGGAACAACAAAAATAATATTTATGAAAATAAATTTCGCTTACATAATGTTAAAGGAGTAAGAGAAAAAGTTTTCATTTCTTTACAATAAAATGTGAAACATATTATTTTAGAGAAATGCAATATAAAACATATTATTCGCATCTTACCCGATATTGTTTTCCTTCGAACAGAATCCCATTTTTATTCTCAGTTCAAGTTTTATAATTCATATCAGAATTACTTCGTGTCTTCAATATTTTTCCAAGATATACACTATTCACATTACATTTTTATAAAGCGTTTTTAAGATTTAAAAACTATAACAGCTTTACTACATATTGCAAATGAATTGAATCAATTGTTTCCTAACATCGCACTTAAA
Source organism: Trichonephila clavata (assembly GCA_019973975.1). Classification (NCBI taxonomy): domain Eukaryota; kingdom Metazoa; phylum Arthropoda; class Arachnida; order Araneae; family Nephilidae; genus Trichonephila; species Trichonephila clavata. The sequence continues at coordinate 127,380 of BMAO01028213.1, read as the reverse complement.
AGCTATACGAATGCTGTTAGCGACGGACCACGTAGTTGTAAACCTCCTTCAAATGATGAGCACGACTAAACCGCCACCTCACTCTCTAAACTTCCTAACCACGCCAACGTGAAATCTTTAAAACTCGACATACATTCGACTCTTGATAATTCAAAACTTTGATAATACGAACCTCTCGATAAATCGAAGTATATGCTCAGTCCCTAGAAAATCTCTTGATATTTCGAACTAAAACAATACGTTTTGGTACACTCTATATTTCGAAGTAAAATCTGGGGCTGGCCAGACTACAACATGCTATAATTCGAAGTTATCATGTAAAACTCTCGACAATTCGAACACTCACTCTATCATTTGCTTTTCTGTAATAAGCAGATTGGAGCTTACAAATTTTGCATTATCTCCCCTGTAACGTAGCCCTTTTGATGACCATCTGTTTTCTACCCCTTCTTAATGTTTTCCGGTTCCTCTGGTGAAAAGACACTTTTATTGTTTTCATTCCTAAAGTGGACAACAGACCAACCGCACCTCTTGTCAACCGTCTCTATCTTTCGTTTAACACGTGGTCTTGCTACAAATGTGTTCAGAAAGGATGGTCCACCATTGTGAAGAAGAGATGCGTAGGATTGTGTATGAATGTATTCTTTTAATACATGACTTTTAACTTCTGTAAAATATTTATCCTGGAATGTACTTTTTAAAAATGCTTTAAAACAATTTTATACATATGTGCAGTTTTTGTTTTATTACTTAGTGTCAAATGTAAATGTGTTAGAAAAAAATTTCTCTTCGTGTGTATTTTGGGAATTTTTTTCTACCCTCTTGATAATTCAAAGTTTTTCATTGGTCCCTACAACTTCGAATTATCGAGAGTCGACAGTATTTAACGATCATAAGCCTCTGTATATATCGTGTCTTTAGAATACCAGTATTTTAACCCACGAATCAGCAAAAACTTTTAACATGAGTTGGCAATTATGACCGTAGGATATCATGGTCACCCTATTCTTTGCAAACTTATGCAGAAACATGGGAGATGTCATATTTTTATATCATTTGCTTCCTTTTTGATAAATAAAGTTGTTGTTTCCTAAAATGTTTTCATTGACCATCACTATTAATTCAAGAATATCATCTTGCTAATTGGTTTTCTGAAATTCTGGTAAATACAAATTTATCCTTCATTTGTAGTAATTTAATATATAAATAGAATTTATTATATAGAAACCCATACTCTCTCTCTTAAATTAAACTAATGCTGTTTAATGCTAATTACAAATACAATTAATTAGAATGTATTGCAATTATATAAACGTCATGACATCCATATCCAGAAAATTCTGTTTTTAACCTACTCGGTTCCCTTGTATCACATGCGATACAAAAGTTTCGTAATTTTTTGTGAAGGCTGAACAGCAAAAGCAAATTTGGGACCGGTTGTATCACAAAGTGAAATACCTGATATAATTTCCTCTTTTAGTCAAAACTTGACAGTAACTGTCCACGATAGCGATTTCTAATAGCATCTCTGAATCAAAACAAGATGTGTGCACGTAGTCAAGCTAAGTATTTTTTTTCTTATTTATATGCAAATATTAAACTATTTTTCAATTCTTACTATTAGCTCACTCTCTCTTTATATTTATCTTGTTCAAATTTTCAATCGTTAATAAAATGCATTTTAAAGCACTCAATTGACCTGAAATTTTATAAGCACGATTATTGGGGGTGACAATACAGTAATTTAATTATAATTAATAAAAATTAATCGATTAAAACCAATTATTCAGGGAGTTACAAATACAGCCACGTTGGCATACAATTCCACATTAATAATTTTTAAAAACTCCATGTTCAATTTTTTTTTTAATAAATAGTAAATTTTAAGACTAAGAAATCATAAAACTGAAGATTACTGCATATATAATCTGATTAATGTTATTTTCAATTTAGGGTTTATGGACAAAAATTTGAAAATTTTAAAGAAATATGAAGCTTTTTATGAGCTTATAAGAACTTTGTTTGCTTCCTTTTATTACAAAGAAATACTTTTGCAAAGGATTTTAATTAAAATGCTACTTCACTTTTGTGCATTTGTGTTCTTCGGTTTGTTTCACTAAAGCTAAGAAAATTTTAAGTACTATATCAGGAAGGGGAACCAGTGGCACGTGACACAATATTTGGGCACGCTACTGATCAAATGGCTTGCATCTTAATTCAAAATAACAAAATTCAATATGAAGAATTACGAACAAACGCGAGTGATCGTTCGAAGTTTTTTCAGCGATTTTCCCTTTTCTAAGAATTATCGGAAACGCTCAAGTTTTTAACGTACCCTGACGTGACTTCATTTAATAAACTAAACTTGTTCCAATTCTATTGGTTGGAAATTGAAAAATTTTAAATGCAACCGATTTATTTCCTGTCTAGTTCAATATGTTTTCAAAAATTTGTTGAAAAACAGAGAAAGTTGGAATTTGATTGAAACAGAAATATTAACAAGCAATATAAGTAAAAATGCTAGTCATGAAATTTTGGAAACATAGAATTCGTTTCCAGACACATTTCCTGGACCTATTTAACCCTATTTTCCTCTACCTACACCTGTGAGTCATTATTTTCAGAGATGAATAACATTAAAGACTCCCTTAGAAACCGTTTGGCAGAGACTCCAATTCAGCATGCATCTTGCCTACATATAAAGTAACCTAATATAAGTTATTTTTCATCTAATCTGCATCAGCACACACACTAATGTTACTTTATATAATTTGAATTGCACGTATAACTAAAACATTTACTACTATAAAGTACAAAATGTAGTCTTTCGAAGTAAATAAAGAGTTTGGAGTTGTTAGTAGTATTTAGTTTTATTATTTTCCCAATAATCGCAAGTCAAAATTATTTGATAGGACGTCTATACCTCATTAAATATTTCTTTAGAAAAAAATGACACATTGATCCGTAAAGGTTAGCGACCCCTGACCTATATTTATCATTTACGCCCACTCCCCATAGTCGATTTAGTCAAACATCCTTTTTAGCGGATCTCAACTCAACAAAAGATATATACTTGCCAAATTCCAAGTTTCTTAGTCTAATAGTTCAAAAAGGATTTTTAATCTATAACACTCCTTTGGGATTTAATTTACACAAATCATTTTCTTGGAGGATATCTACTCGACAAAGCATATATGCTCAGTGGATTTCAAGTATCCAATAGCTAAATTTTTTATCTATACTGCCCATCGAATCCTCTCAGAGTCAATTTTCGCAAACAACAATCTTACTGGATCTCCATTCAACAGAAAAATATGTTTGCTAAATCCTATGTTAGGAGTGTAATCGTTCAAAATCGGGAAGTTTTTTCACAAAGCCCCACAAATCCCCTTGGAAGTCGATTTTGGCAAAGCCCATTTTTAGTGGATCCTTATTCAACAAGAGGATTTTCAAAACTATAGGTCTAATAGTTCCAGAGATCTGAAGATGAATGAAAAGATAAGTCGCTTTTTTTCTATACATAAATATAGAAAGAAACATAATATTTTTCCATTTTGTGGTCTCTATTGGTTTTCCTTTATATATTGTTTTGTATACTTGGTTATATATCTCAGAATTGTAATGCTTAAACAAATTCTGATTCGTAGGATATTTAATCTATCCGTCTTTTTCTTTCACTACTATTTTTATGTATATATATATATATATATATTATATATAGATATATATATATATACAGTCGACTCTCGATAATTCAAACCTTCCATAATACGAACATCTCGCTAATTCGAAGTATATGCTCAGTCCCTAGAAAAACTCTTGATAACTCGAACTAAAACAATACGTTTTGGTACACTCAATAATTTGAAGTAAAATCTGAGGCTGACCACACCACAACACGCAATACTTCAAATTTATTTTACAAAACTTTCGACAATTTGAACACTCACTATCATGTACAGTCCTGTAGCAAACAGGTTGGAGCAAACAAAATTTAAAAGAAAGGAATGAAAAACAATTGACAGACAGTTGGGATCAAAACCCGGTAATTTATTTTATTTAATTGACTAAATGGTAATTAATTTTAGTATATTAATTAATTAACTGATAATTGATTTTAATTAATTAATTAGCCGGTAATTAATGAATTAATAATTGAAAAACCTATATTAACATCAAGTGTCATCCACTACAAGTTTTAAAAAAATTGTTTGATTGGAGGAATAGAAAGAATTTAATTATCGATTGAAATTTTGAACAAGATAAATATATATATATATAAAGAGAGAGCTAATAGTAGAGGAATTGCAAAAAAACCAACACTTGAACTTATGATTCTCAATGTTTGGACTCACCACAAACAAGACAAATATTATTTTAAGAAAATACTAAAATACAGGGTTTTGCCAAATTCGACCGACAAATTCAGATGTATAATAATAGGCAGCATGGAGACGTAAAGTCAACATGGAACACAGGGTCACAAACTACTTTTATTTGGAGTAATTAGCAAAAACAGTTATGTAGGGTGCGATGTGGAGTGGAATGAAAAGGTGCAATAAGATGTAAAGAATACATTTATTAGACATAAATCATGTTTACAATACCAGAAATGCATCACAGCTCGAAGTCAGAAATGCGAAAATAAGTGATTGTCACAGGAATTGTTCGAAGTTGCGACCTCATATGTCATTACACAGCCAACACCGACGGACGAAGTATTATCGGACGCGTTCAAAGAAATCAAGCTATGACGATCCAAGCCGTGAAATCCTCCACTGTAGCCACTGGCGTCTCATGCACAAGTGATTTCAGGCAACCACAAAGAAATAAATCCAAAGGATTGAGATCCAGGGAGCGTGAAGGCCAAACAACAGGTCCACTGTGTCCCGTCCAAACGTGCGAGAATCAGACGTTATGGGGCGTAGTGGCCGCTAATTCCTGCAGCAATTCCGAGAGAAGTGAGAAGTTTGCATACGTGCACGCTTCTTCAACCCTATCATAGCGATCTAAATCCCCTCGTTCATGTGACCACTCCCCTCGTCTGACTCCTTGTCCTCCCAACGGCTATAATTATCGCGATTTCTACCAACTAAACAAGGTTTGCAACTCTATATTATGTGTTGGTTTTCATTCCCATGCTGCCTACTATCATCATCTGAATTATTCGGTCTAATTCAGCAACACCATGTATAAATATAAAATAGGGAAAATATTGTAAACTATTTTGAAATGTTTAATAGAAGTGAGATAGATCAAAAAGAAAACGGAAAACTTAGTTTCAAACACTAAATGGTTGAAAACGTCTGCCTCAGACAATGTATTATCATTAAAAATATAACAATCGATAACCCGTCTCGTGTAAGCCAATCATTAAGAAAAACAAACAGTTCATAGAGTTATGGACCAACAGTAATTAAATTTCCATAAAAGGAACATTAAGAGAATATTTATTGCATGCTTAAATAGAATCTATAATATGTTGCCACCAAAATAGTATTATTTAAAGCGTTTTAAAAGTAAGCTAGTATTTACTTTTAAAACTTTTTGGAATAAAATGTATCATAGAATAGCTTTTGTTTTAAAATATAGCAACCTTATTTAGTAATATTTTAGTGCTACTCAGTTAAAATACTTTTCCGCGAAGAATTGTTATTTAATAATAGGAGGTTTGTGTGTGTTACCATTATTTGATAAAATTAAAATGAATTGGTATTAGAATTATAATGGGCTAAATTCATGATGGCCGCATAATAATATCAATCACGTGTTCTCTCTCTTAATTGATTTCTAAACACACATTAAACTTGTACTATTTGTAAAATTCAGATAAATTTTCAAACTTTATAACTGGGTAAGGATATTCAAGTATTAAATTAAGTTTTAAAATTAAAAAAAAATCTTGTAATACATGTATATTTTTAAATCAAGTATGCCGGGTGTTTCTAAAAAAATATCGGAGTTTTACGCTTTATAGTATTTATTACATATAACTTACATGTATAATTCATACGTCGAATGAAAGAGTAACTGAAACAGTTTTATCTACAAGTTTACAAATGTTCAATGCGAGTCCCATTGGTCACACGGCACACATCAAGCCGATAGGCGAGTTCATCCCAAACTTTGTTCAGTAAGGTAATTCAATGAGGTAATTCTTGCAACAGCTGCTTCAATCCTGTGGCTTAAGTCTTGAAGGTCATCTGGTAGCGGAGAAACGTACACACAATCCTTAATGAACCCCCACAGATAAAAATCACATGGCGTCAGATCGGGTGAACGAAGAGGCCATGCGAAACAAGATTTATCGGGAGGCCCTTTACGGCCAATCCATTGGTTGGGTACAGAGAAGTTCCCAACGATCGCTTACTGAGATATGCCAGTGAGGCAGTGCACTATCTTGCTTCCAAATGAAGTTATCTGGCTCACTTTCTTCCAATAGAGGAAATAGCCATAGTTGTAGAGCATCAAGATAAGAAGAACCAGTTACAGTTGTTTCTCCGAAAACTAAACGCCCATACACTTTCTGCCAAGATATGGCACACAAAAAACATTCAATTTAGGTGAGTCTCGTTGCAATTCCAGCACCTCGTGAGGATTTTCTAATATCCAGATGCGTGTATTACGAGTGTCCACATGTCCACTGAGGAGAAACGTTGATTCCACATTCATGAATACGACATATTCCATAAAATTTTCATTAGCATACAGCAACATGTCGTTTGCGAATTCGGCGCTTAAACCGTAGTCTGTCGGTTATAGAGCTTGTAGAAACTGCAGACGATAAGGACGTAGCTCTAAGCGTTTGCGTAAAATTTTCCAAGTAGTCGTCACTGTCATTGCTAATTCACAACTTGCGCACCAAACTTATTTCTTTGGTCTACGAAAGAGTCTCACTCAAGAAACATTCTTTTATTTAAAGCCTTGGTCGTCCCGTACTTTTTTCCCTTTACAAAGATAGCCAGTTATTTCAATCTGATGATACCATCCACGAATGCTATTATCGCTTGGAGAATAACAACCGTACTTAATACGGAACGCTATTTGCACAGTAATAGTAGATTCTGTCTTTGCAAACTGGAGAACACAAAATGATTTATGTTCACTGATCGCCTTTTTCTTACTAACACGCTGATCTGCAAGAAAGGGGGGGGAGGGGTAGCCTACGTTTCACGTGCACGCGCACACATACTAGCAAGCAAAACGGTTTCAGTTACTCTTTCACTCGATGTATGAGTCATGCTAATATGGTACATGTAATAAATACTATAAAGCGTTAAAACTCCGATATTCTTTTAGAAAGACCCGGTATTGTGCTTACTTATGTACGTTATTATTGTTGAAAAATATGTGCTTTTTTTAAAAGAAAGTTTCTGCAAAGAGCAAATATTGGCAACAGCTGTGTGAATACATGAAAAAATCGGCTAGCAACATGAATGCATTTATCATCATTCTGTATCAATTAATGAACTGATCGGCTGGAAACATGTGATTGTAGTTATCATTTGACTATGACGTCACATGAATTTAGTCCATTGAACTTGAACTTTTTGTTTTACTATCTTTTACTTTTATAACCAATTCACTGCCAGGAAAATTTAGAGCTTCTAACCCTGTGTGTCAGTGTTTTATTTAAATAAAACATGAAATACATAATATAATAATGTTAAGTAACTGATGTAATATTGTAATGACTGTAGCTGGCGTCATGAATAAGATTCCTGTGCTGAGATTCCAGCTCTACCCTACTTTGAAATATTCCTTCAGAATGCATACTAGTTCTATAACCAAAGAAAGCGAGGGAATAAAAAGATCAGGATGCATCAATTTTAGGAATCAGTTATTATGCATTTATTTGATAGCAACGGCAGCAATGTAGGAGAAAGCAGCAAGAATAACTTAGAACATCTTCCGCCCACAGAAAAAAGGATGCCTGCAAAGCCATGTCGAATGTGTACAAAGTAAAAACTAGGTGTACAAGGAGATTAGGTATTTTTGTCCAGTGTGGTCCAACAACCCAGCACTTAGCGTTGGTTCTTGCTTTAAAGCTCAGCATGCACATCAATAGCAATATTTTTTTCTTTATTTTTAGAATATACTCATATGTATGTATGTATTATATATTATATATATATAATTATGTTATATAATCAAATCATTTAATAATAAAAGTTTGTAATTAATATGTTTTTGCACTATATAAATTTTGCATTCATCCTTTCTAATAATTCCTATCTCAAATGGAGATATGTAATCAATTTAAAATTACAGGAGACACTACGCGATATTTCGTTGCTGGCAGTTTTGGTACACATGCTTCCTACAAGATATCTCGTAGTTGGCAAGGAATTGGTTAAATAATTAGCATTTCTTTCAAAGAAAAGCAACTGTTTAGTAATATAAATTCTTGTAATAAAAAGTTATATAAATCAAAGTATTAACTGAACCATAACATTTAAGCTTTCAACTACCAACAACAGAACCTGGCAACATAAAAATAAGCTCATTAATTAAAACAGATAGAAATATAAACTTTATGTATGCCATTCATTTGAAAAGTAATGAAATTATTTTTATTAAAATTTTGGTGTGTCTAGTGTTTTAAAAAGAAAAGAATGTTTCTAAAAAATTTCTAATCCAGATTAACATATTTATATCAATATATTCTCACTACACATAATTAATTGTTACTGAGTATTTTATAAATTAACTATATTTCTTAAAATGCATTTTAGAAATATATAGAATAATGTGCGATTTTTTTCAAAAAGATCAATCCAATAGAATCTGCAATAAAATTTGATGCTTAGTTAAAATATTCTTTAAGATACCTAATTTAGATGGGGGGAAAAATTTAATGCTTTTTTCAAAATATGTGTTTACTTTCAGCATATGCTTATTTCTTTATATATTTTATCGAAGTGAAAACTAGAAAATGTAGTATTTTTATGAGTTTTCTTTTTAGAAAAACGAATGTATTCGAGGTAAAACTTTGGAATTATCCCAGCTATCTTAAATGTTTTATTTTGAATTATCCAAAAACACACGCATATGTTATTTCTGTTATAATCACATCATACGAATTTTTTCCTTAGCAAACGTGGCTCAACTGTAGCTTAAAAAAAAGAGAAGCAACCCAGCATTTTTAGCAAGAGACACTTGTTTACTTAGGTATAAAATGCAGCAGAAGATTTTTAAAAAGATCAAATGCAAAAATAATTTTTTAAAAGATCAAATGCAAAAATAATTTTTTAAGAAAGAACACAAATATATATATTCAAGGTAATTAAAGATTAGCAACCGCAAAGATTGCAACCTCTTAACAGGTTTCCCCAGACACCATTCGGGCTACCGAAAATTGGCTATAACCAGTTTGCCCATACGCTGTACGGGCACTGATATTTTTTTCTTTGTATCTTTAAATTGCATATATTTTTAGTTTTTATAGTGTGATTATTAGATTGTAGTTTTTAAAAGATGCAGATTTGTCTATGGTATTGAAAAACTTCTCATCCCGGATTTTCTTTGTGGTAAAGACGGGAGTTTTCACTGAGGGCAGGAATTTAAATTCTTGTAAATATTCTATAAGGAACAGGGATGGACAAGGTAATGTGCAATTTGTCCCTTAAAAAGAAATGAAAATAGAACAAAATAAAAAAGCCGATATTATATGTGCCTTCATTGCAATATAAGACTTAGTATTACACCATGCTTCAAATTGTGTGTGCATATATATATAATTCAAAAATATACACAAAATAGTTATAAACCTAATATAACTATAGTATATATACAATCGAGTCTCGATAATTCGAACTTGGAGGGACCAATGAAAAACTTCGAATTATTAAGAGTTCGAATTATCAAGAGAGCAGAAAAAAACTCCCAAAATACTCGAAAGTTTTTTTCTAACACATTTAAATTTGAAACTATGTAATAAAACAACATTTGTACAGATGTATAAAATTATTTTAAAATAATTTTTGAAAAATAAATTTAAATATTTTACACAGAAGTTAAAAGTCCTGTATATTAAAAGAATACATTCAACACATTCACACACAATCCTACGCAGCTCTTCTCAATAGTGGACCATCTTTTCTGAACACATGTGTAGCAAAGCCACGTGTTAAGCGAAAGATATGGACGGCTGACGACTGGTGTGGTTGGTCTATTGTCCACTTGAAGAAGGAAAGCAATAAAAATGTATTTTCACCTGATGAACCGGAAAAACACTAAAAGGGGGTAGCAGACAGATGGTCATTAAAGGGTTACGATACAGAGGAGACACGCAGAGACAATACAACACAAAACTTGTAATCTCCAACCTATTTGCTACAGTACTGTACATGATAGTGAGTGTTCGAATTGTCGAGAGTTTTATAAGATAACTTCGAATTATTGCGTGTTGTAGTCTGGCCAGCCAGAGATTTTACTTCGAATTATTGAGTGTACCCAAACGTATTGTTTTAGTTTGAATTATCACGAGTTTTTCAAGGGACTGAGCATATACTTCGAATTATGAGAGTTTCGTATTATCGAAAGTTTGAATTATCGAGAGTCGACTGTATATATATATATATATATATATATATATATATATATATATATATATATATATATATGCACACACACACTCACAATCCTCAACCGTTTGAAAAAGAGGTACGAACATGAATTTTTTTTATAAGTAGGAGAGAAATTCTTTTAATATGTATCAAATATTCTTAGTAGCATGGAAAGTGAATGTACTTATAAAAAGCAAATATTTAGGGATTTTTGTGTTACACAATTGTAAAATAAAAAATAATGTTAGATTAATAAAATAAAATAAAATTATCCTATTTTCAGGTTCTGTTAAGTATTATGCTAAGTTATATTCAATAAAAAATGTACCTTTTTGGAACATTTTGTGCTCAAAATGTGACCGTTTAAGGGGTTAATTTTGTATAGTTAAATAATCGTACATTACAGCTGTTCCAAAAGTATTTTTACTACGCTTGGCCTTTACGCTTGAATCCCCTAATACAAGCTGTTGGTTGGATTACATGTCTAACATAGTCACGGGGCAATATAAATTAGTGATTAATTTCACGCTTTTCAAGCTAACTGATTTTTTTTATTATTGTTACGCTTAGAATCAAAACGAGGGCTATTGGTAAAGAATCTCATAATTATGAACCATGGTCAAATGACGAGGATAATATCACATCTAGCAACTCTCTCTCCAAACTTCTACGTAAAGACTTTAACTCTCAATTAATATAACATAGATCACTGTAGTTGTATATCAAGTCTTTAGTGGAATTAAGATTAGAACCTATAACTTAACTGGTATAATGTCGGCCATGAAATCATAACTATAACTATTCATGCAACACTGTCTGCTGAAATAATTCAGAAAATAGTACACTTTTTTTAGATTTGTTCAATAGTTGCTTAATATTATCTGTTTTATTTATACCTTGCAAGATGAACGTGATATAGAGCTTTATAAACCAGCGTTTCTCAAACTGTGGGGTGCGTCTCCCTAGGGGAGCGAGATATTGTAGCTTTAGCGTCAAAGTATAGTACTATTGAATTCAATACATCGTTATTGTATGGAGGGAGCGGGCGCGCGATGAAAATTATGTTTGAATATTGGGTCGCAAATATTGAAAGTTTGAGAAGCACTGTTATAAGCATAAAAATATATATATATATTAATAACGCATTAGTGATATTAAAATTATTATTCACAAAAGGGGCTTTCATTTTCAAAGTAGCTTGAATTGTGAACTAAATAAAATACACATTGTATAAAATATACATTTGCATTTTGCATAAAGTTGATGCTATCTATATATTTTAGATCTTTTATGCATACTTAAACTAAATATAATATACTGGGTACTTTATCTAAATTAAAGAGTATTTATTACAAAAAATGATAGTTTAAATTCCTTGTTGTAAATCATTAGATTAAACGGAAAATACTCCCTCTTACGAAGAAATTTTTGAGTTTATTATTTAATATATTATTATAAACATAAATAAACAGCGCGAGTAATGCGTTTCAATTAATAGTAAAATGAAATTTTAACGTTTCTTCTAAAGGAGTGGTCACGAAAGAAATATTTTCAACTATTTAAGAAATTTCATTGAGTGGCTTAAATTCTTTTTTTTTCTTTCAAAATTTATATAAAAGACAAAATGTGCTGTTAATAATTCTGTTAATACGTTCTACTGTATATAAATCAAGATTAGATGTAATCTATATTAATAAAAGAAAGTGTTTTAGCTGTTTTGTTCAAACTAAGCAATACAGAAGTATGAAACTTGGTACATAGAAACTATAAGTCCTGATGCCTTAAACTTTGAAGTGAATATTTTGAAAGTCACCTTGGATTTTTTTTAACTCAATTTCGACTAATTGGTGATATGTCGTCATATTATGCCACTACAAACTCTGAGGAAATTAATATTTCGAACAGTTTTTTCGGGTTATTGTTGCATATTCATAAAAATATATTTACTTATAATTGTATTTATTCTTTTTTCTATTCTTTGTGTTGGAATTGAAATGTATAATGTATGTATGTTTCAATAAATCATCGTTAAAAGCGTTTTTTTTTTTAAGTTTCATTTTCTATTTGGCAACACGGATTTATTTACATTTGAATTTCAATGTCAATTCAATGTACATTCCGATGTAAACTGTGTGTTTTTAATTAACCCCTTAAGCGGTCATTTTTTTATCCAAAACGCTTCAAAAAGGGCACTTTTTTATTGTTTATATAACTAATTACCATATTAATTCCCCTCTTCCTCACAACAAAATGCCGAATTTCTGTACCAGGCAAATATAAATTCTTAGAAATTATAAGAACTTTTAAATATCTGCTTAAGTCAATGGTTTTTAAAAAACATAACTCCTGTCTTGGATGATTTTATGAATAAATAAAAGTATTTTGAATTCGTTGAAAATTAATATTCTTATGTATATTATAGAAAGAAACGTAATTTAAATAAGTACAGTTTTTGATTTTCGTCATTTAGCATTTTGTTCAGTTTCAATTTCTCAGAATAAAAAAGTTAAGTTTAATCAAAATTTTAAGTAATAAACAGATATACGAATATATTACTATGCATTTGTTATAATAAAACTGTTCAAACTTTGGAAGACTCTTAAATTTGTTTATTAAAAATAATGAATGAATCAAGTAGAATTTTAATTAAATAGCTCTGTATTACAAAATTACTTGCACAAAACTGCAAAAAGGAAAAAATCCACGCTTCCTACCATTCAAATTTAGTAAGTTTTTTCTGGTATGTGCTTGAAAGAATACTGGTAAGAAATTCTTTCTCTTATATAATTAAGGTGACTTCAAACAGTTGTGGAACTTTTTGACTTCTTGATATGAAATATATTGACAAACAACTCTTGCTTCCTTAAAAAAAATTTAACTCCACAAAATTGGTAGCATTTTCCATTGGAACTCACCGTTAAAATTTATATATTTAGCTTTCGAAAAACTTTTTTTCAGTTGGGTGGATATGTTTACTTTAACACCAGGCTAAGTTTTGAAAAATAATAAAGAATGCTATTTTCAGGAATAAGATTTATAGTTCAAGAAAAGAAAAATACGATTTCACTCGTTTTACTTCTATAAAGCATGTACTTCAGACATAGAAGCAAAAATGATTACTTTTAAAAAAAAATATTTTGAACGCAAAATTCATTAATATTGTCACACAAATACTCCGGTTGTTTTATAAATTTGTAAGTATAATCAACATAAAAAATTAAAAACATAATTTTAAAATATCCTATTCACTGCCATCTACGAAATATCTCGTAGTAAGTCTGTGTACCAAAAGTGCCAGCTACGAGATATCTCGTAGTGTTTACTGCTATTTTAGATTGAGTACATATCTCCATTTTTGGTAGGAATTATTAGGAAGGTCAAATGAAAAATTTATTCAGTGCAAAAATTATTAATTATCAACTTTTACTATTAAAATTCTATAACTTAGACGATTAGATTATTATATAATAATTATATTTATGTTGTATATCAATGTACTCCAAAAATTTTAAAAAAATATTTTTTTGTTGTTGTTGTGCATTATGAGCTTTAAAGCAAGAATTAACGCAAATTACTGAATTGTTGGCACACACTGGACAAAAAAAAACTACTCTCCTTACACTTTTTTTCTGCTACGTGCACTTTTCACATGGCTTTGGAAGCATCCTTTTTTTCTGTGGGAGGAAGATGTTCGAATAAATGAAAATCAGTTGCATTTGTATTATAATTGCTGCTTTCTTCTGTATGGCCGCCGTCACCATCAAATAAATGCATAGTGACTGATTCCCCAAATTGAAGCAGCTTGATATTTTCATTCCCTCAATTTCATTAGTTATAGAACATGTATGCATTCTGCTGAAAGATTTCGAAGCAGAACAGAGCGATTTTCTTGCACAGTCGGATGGTTTTTCTGAGATCTGCCAGTTATTACTTATCAGTCCATTTTAATTAATTTACAACTCCTTATAACTACCGTCACCTTATATGTTTTTCCCAGAGAGGATCTATACGAAAATATGACATATTACACATTTTACTGCCATCAGATAAAAACTGGGTGATGATCTTGTAAAATAAAAAAATAAATAAATAAAATCCTTGTATTTGAAGATTTTTATTTAAAAAAAAAAAAACACTAAATGGCACTCAGCACAGGAATCTTATTCAGTGACGCTAGTTACGAGTAATCTCGTAATAATTCTTTTTAATAAAAATTCCTCTACATGCCATTACAATATCATAACAGTAGCTTAATAGTATTACAATTTGAAAAAAAAATCATGTTTTCTTAAAATTAAACCGTGGCACCCGGGATAGGGAGCTCTAAATTTTCCTGGCAGTGAATGGAATATACAAACATAATTCTACAGTGATTTTAAAGAGTAATCGAAGAAGTACCATTTTCAGAAGTCAAATAATAGCTATGGGAATAAAAACTGCAATTTTACATAATTTAAGTTTCTGCAGTATGTACTTCAGACGCTGTAAGAATAAATATTATTGATTTTAAGACAAAACATTTTCAAACATTAAGTCCCACTCTATTTTTTAAATAATCAAATGCAGGTGTTTCAATCAAATTTATAAATAGCTACTATGCGTTATTTACAGAGTGATGTAACTGATATGCAAACAGAAAGAGAACCATAAAATGTATGAAATCTTAAATGAATTTTTGAAAAACAGAATAACTATAAATTAATATATAAAATAAGTTTTTCTTTTCCAATGGGGCTGTCGATTGCTATTTTTACCATTGCAGATCTAGTACACATTCCCCGAGAGTTGGTATCACTTTTTTTAGTGTGGCACCATATAGGAGATACCAATTGCCACAAGTAATTTTGACACCCAGTTTCCTCCCCAGAGGGAGACAGGGGTGCTCTGGCGATGTGATCTTGTTCTAGGAATTTAATTTTGCCTAGAGTATACAAGTAAAGTAGGGACTCAAGGAATCTTTTACATGACGCATAATCATACAACATGGACGCTGTCAATTTTCTGCATCATGAAAATCCACCGACTTGGGCCGGGGTTGAACCCGCAAACTTATTCGAACAATGTCAGCGATAAATGAAATACGCCACCCAGCCGAACACATATAAAATAAGTGGAATCATAAATGAATGCATGAAATACGCAACTAAAAATGAATATATAATTATAAGATACATACATTTATGTAAAGAATAAAAGTGATTCACTCATTCATCATGATTTATAGACCTAGAAACTTGAAGTTTTGTAGGAAAATTCCTTTCATAGAGTACTGGTGTGAAAATAATATATTGTATAATCAAAAGAGTCACACAAGCACACATAATTCCTAAAGAGGACTAGATAATAACTACCATTGCAACTTCATATGGACTTTATTGATTGGCGGAATCTTCGGATTAAGAAAAATTTTCACTATTAAGATTTTGAATTTAATTTTATTTTATTGTGAGGAAAAAAACTTTGATTCATTTTTAAATGTGATATTCAAGCTAATAAAGTATTCAATAAAAATATACAAAAAAAAGTCTTAAATTGTTGCATTATTTTTCATTACTTATGCCAGATTTAAAAAATAAACCTTAATATTTCTTTTTTCTTCTACATGGATAGTTTAACATTCAATTCGTATATTTTAAAAAAAAATCCGTCATATCTCTTCTGTTTCTTTCAAATTATCTTAATCTGGTGTTTTTCCAGCACTGCATGTTCAAAACAAATATTGCGGATATGAAATGAAGTTAATTCTGATTTACCAGAAGTATAACATTCTCTTTAGCACTTAAATTGATAAAAGGTTAATATTTTCACAATGTGACAATATTATTTCATATGACTTCCATTTTTCATTTGAAAAGTGTCAAATCAGTTATACAAAAACAACTAATAAAAGGTGCAGCGCAAATGCAAGAAAAATCTCTCCAAATTGCCTTAAAATTGCAGTTTACCATCTCCATAATATGCTTGTTACTCTTTTGTAATTCTCTAATAAATCCTAGAAATCCCAATGCATTTTAATTAAAAAGCAAAATTGATTAAAATTAGTAGTTTAACAATGACCAAATATATTATAAAAGAATTACATTCTATTATAATTAAATTGTATAATCGATTTAATGTAGTTAAATCTTTTTGAACTGTTTTAATGTAAATTTTTTACGCTTCCATTAGGCAAATAATTACATAACACATCCATTTCTACTTATAAAAGAATATGAAAAACAACAGTTTATTTTTTTCGTAATAAATGTATTTTGAAAATGATGATAAAAAGAACGTTCTGTATCATAGAGAAAGTGAGTATTAGTCTCAAAAATGAAATGTAATCAAAGTAAAGGGAAGAAAATTTTAATTTTTGAATTCATAATATTTTTATTCAATTTAGTGGAGAATACACGCACGCACGCGATTTTAGTGATTTAAATTTCTTTTCATGGAACTATAATAATTCAACAAAAAGCCGTCACCCTTGTTTGTAAGATACTTATCGCGTCTTATAAACAGAAACTGAAAATAAAGCTAGGAAACGCATTGAAACTGTTTTTTTCACCAACGAATTTACTTGGTGAAATTTAATCTTAAACATCTGAAAAGAAAAAAGAATTCAATTAAGTGTAAAATTTTCAGAAGTAAGACAAAAATGAATACATTTGACAAAAAAATATTTTTAGTATTGAATTCCCTTTTTATCAAGAATTTAGATCATCTTATTTCTATCTACAATCATTCTGTAACCAAGATAACAAAAAAAAATACTTAACAGGGATCAGAATTTTATAAGTTTTTTTAACCAATATTTCTATCGGTATCTTTAAACAAACTTAAGAGTTAAAATCAGATACAAATTGACAAAGATCCTTTTGATTTAAATATCCAGGTCTTATACCTTATGTCAATAACATAAGACAAAGAAATAATAAAAATACAATATCATAAGCTAAAATTTCATCGCAAGAATAAGAATCTACTCATGCAGAGAATAAATATAATAAATATTGTCGTAAAAAAAAACATTTTCCACGACGTTTAACAAAACAATTTTACACTCGAAGTATTTTAATTTTTAAAATCAAACCCACATATTTTTTCCTCACAAAATCATATGTTTAAGGCGAAAGGAAATTATAATCTTCTTATTCATTTCTTTAAAATCTTATTTCTGAGTTTTCTTAAATGTACATTTAAATTCATCAAAATCTAAACGTTCTTAAGTATTTTTGATAAAACCTAGAAGACTTCTATATAACATCATTTCTTGGTTTCTTTTTTTAAGGAACGCATCGTTAAATCAAATTTTTATTAGATTACTTATAAGACTTTATCAATGTAAATATAAAGATAGTAGATTAAAAAAGTAGTAAAATTTCAAACATATCATTAATTAATAAAAGAATAATACAATTTTATTTTTAAATTTACTTTTAAAAAATAAGAAAACTATATGTAATGGTTCATTACTTTGGAAAATGTTTACTTACTATTGATTAAAACGACATGGATATTATTACTTTATTTAGTTTTTGAAAATTTAAAACAGGATGATTACAAGCCGAGTTTTATTCATTGTCCATGGATTTGATGTGTAGCATTACGAAGGACGTTCCATTATTTATTGTATATTTCATTTTTTTTTTTGAAAATGTAAATTTTGAAGTACAAGTAAAAAAATTATCCCCTATAAGAAATTACATTCTTTGCTGGTTGAACGATGGAAGTAGCATCAACATAGGAGGAATGAGGCGTGCATACAGTGCCAAAGAAGAAAGAGTAGCGGCAGACTGGCTTGCTCAAGATTATTTGAGTACAAATTACGATGACAGGTTGACGTGTACTCACAAACGTAGCCACCAATTTAAGTGCATCCTGTATGAATGGACACGTAAGAGCACTGCGTCTGTCAGCCATAGACGACTTCAAACTCTGTATTGGTATAAGGTCATGTTTCATCAAAAGATTAATCAATGGTGTTGCATGTTCAATGAATGAAGGCAGAATGTCGAGGACGAAGATTGAAGTGGGCGTCTCTCTACATCAGTGCTTCTCAAGCTTTCAATATTTGCGACCCATTATTCAATCATAACTTTCATCGCGTCCCCCTCCATACAATAACAGTGTATCGAATTCAATAATTCTATACTTAGACGCTAAGTCTACAACACGACTGTAGTCCAGTGCTTCTAAAACTTTCAATACTTGCGACCCAATATTCAATCATAGTTTTCATTGCACCCCCCTCCATACAATAACAATGTATTGAATTCGATAGCACGATACTTTGATGCTAAAACTACAATAAGACTTTAATCTCAGTAGTATCCCGGCGTATAAAAACTATAAACATCTCTCTCAGCCAGTGAGTAAATTGCCCCGGATGTATATATGTCTCTTTTCGCAATATGATCTTTTCTTTTCACTACTCTCCATAAAATTGTTCCGAAGTCTTTGGAATGCAATAAAATAACTTTGATAGAGTGTGTGTGTTTGCAAAGGATTTACTTATTTCAGAGGATTTTCTTATTTATTCCGTTTCTCTCCCTCACCCCAATACACATTCAGGTACATAAGGAAAAATCGGTGGCATTGGGGAGTGAATCTTGTGACTTTTAATCCGCAGTTAAGGGATTAATTATAAACTGAACAAATTATCAAGGTAAGTGCAACTTTTGCATATAATTTCGTAAACCACAAAACCATAGGGTCACTGGTAACTATTAAACTTGTTCTTAACATTGTTAAATTAATTATAAAATACATTGTGCATTACTTATACATATATATAAGTATGTTATATCAGTGTAAATGTTTATTTTTTATTATGTCAGAATACATTTTGTTTGGTTAATTCCAATAAATTATCCAATAATATTTTTTTCAATTAATCTTTTGTTTTCAACTTTTCAATATGCTCGCGCCTCCAGTTAGGGTTATCACGCCTGACAGTTTGAGAAGCGCTGCTGTAGTCTCGTAAGTGTCGCCGGCGTATATAAGTGTCTCGCTCAGCCAGTGCGTTAATTGCCTTGGAAGTATATATGCGTCTTTCTGAAGTACGATTTTTTCTGTAAAATGCTATCTATAAAATTATTCCGAAGGCTTTGGAAAGCAATAAAATGACATTGATTGTGTGTATGTGTGTGTGTTCGGGAAGGATTTACTTACTTTAGAGGATTTGCTTGTATATTCCATTTCAACCCCCAATGCACCACATACGCTTGCCTAAGCGTTAAATGGTGGCATTGCAGAGCGAATCAAATAATTTTTAATTTGCATTTAAGGTATTAATTATAAACCGTACAAATTATCAAGATAATTGTTAATTTTTGCATATAACTTTATATATGACAAGCCCATGTGGTCATTGGTAATTATTAAACTTGTTCTTAACTTAGTATTCTTAAACTAATTATAAAATACATTGCACATATTTACAAATGTATTATATCATTGTAAATGTGTACTTTATTTCTTATTATCTTAGAATATATTTTTTGTTTGTTTTCTTACAATAAATTAATAATTTTTTTAAATAATATTTTGTTTTCTACTTTTCCATAAGCTCGCCTTCCCCTCATAGGGTTATCACGCCCACCTAATGGGACGCGCCCCACAGTTTGAAAAACACTCCTCTACATTCACAAATGAAAACAAAATTGCTAGAGTACAGGGCTTGGTGTTAGTAGAAATGAGTATTGCTAATGTTCAGGTCCATCGCATGATCTATGATGTTTTGGGTTACCGAAAAGTGAGAGAAGGAAGAAAGGAGTACCGAAAGAGAAATGAGTTCCTGTTTAGAATCCTCACAGACCATGACACATTAATGCACCCCTTTTTCCCTGAAACCAAGGCCCCGTTAATGATGTGTAAGTATCTAAGTGCACCAACGAAAAAAATTATTTATAAAACAATGCTGAGATGGAATAGGTGACAAAAATTCTTTGCCTCACAGGACACGGTGTTTTACCAGAGTGGTTTATTCAAACTGATTGCATGGAATGACAAATGTCTCGATCTTGGTGGTGCTAGTGTCAAAAAATAGTGCAAGGTGTATATTTCACGATGTCAATAATGCTATTTTTTGCAATAAAGCTTTCGTGCAAAAAATGAAGAAAGGTCCTTCGTGTTATTCGTATTCACAATTAATGATGTAGCATTTAAAAGAGATATATATTAACGTAACAAATATATCCTTCATAATTTAATATGCATCATATAGTTAAATGTAACTTAATTTGTTCAAAATGAGACTATAAGAAGAATTAATAGCGTTAGAAAATAATTTAAAGTTCGCCTATATTTTAAGTGTCGTATAAAATTAAAATAAATCTGAAAATGAAAAAGCGTTAATTTAATTACCTTTACGACATTATTCGTATTAGTAACGTCTGATGAAGAGAAAACAAACGAAATCAATTTAAGTGGTTCTTTTCCTAAGCACTATTTTCTTTTTAATTATTTTATTGACTATATTAGCTAAGGGTTAAACGTGTTAGTTTATTAATATTTTTTAAAAAATACATGACTTTACTAAATAACTCAAAATAAATTAAGTTCTAATGGCTTATAGAAGCTTAAAAGTACTAAACTGAAATTGTCCGTATTAAAATATCAGGTCATAAAGAACAATTTTTATTAGTTTTTATCACATTTTAGCAACACCTGGATAATGTAACAACATAAATAAATTGTAAATCTCCTCGAATAGTAAAAAAAAAAGATTCATTTATATTAAGTATTCCATTTATGGCCTCTAAACTATTTTTAATCATGTTTAATTGTTTAAAATTAACTATGCCTCATTAAAAAGTGTCAAATTTTATTGTAAAAGGAAAGTAAAACAAATTACTACTCCAAGCTTCTATTGGATCCTAAAAATGTTAAAATTTTAAGTTACCACAAAATGATCGTAATAACATTTAATGGAACTTGGATGCATTAAAATTTGAAAAACTAAATTACCATAATGTTTTTATTGCACAGTGTATTTAATCCTCCTCAGATAAAAAAAGAAATGTAAATTTAAGTATATTTAAATAAACAATAACAATTTGGCAAAGGTCGTTGCATTTTGAGGTACCATTACTTTAAAGCAGAGTTTCTTAAACTAGGGGTTGAGTGACTTGTGCAGCTGGGTTGCCAAAAGTTTTAGGTATTTTTTATATATCTTTTTGAATAAAATAACTTGCTCGCAATTAATAATAAGAATAATAGAATTCTTAGAAACTTCTGAAATTGCACGTTACAGCAAATTTTATCTTTTTCTTCAACTTATTTATGTGAGACCACATTTTCGTCTTGAACAACCTTAAAATCAAATTATCGATTCTACAGAAGGTCGTTCGCACTTTATGGAAACGATGTTGTAATTCATTTTCTCGTTTTAAATTTGAGATAAAGCTTTGGCCAATTTAGAATAATAATCTGCTAATATTTTCTTTTGATTGGAAATATAAAATGAAATATTTATTTTAAAAATGGCTCCTAAAATTTATATATTGCTCGAAGGCTACATAACTGAACTTTCCGAAGAGAAATATTCATATCAACAAATTATAAAGCGGTGTAAAAATCTCGGTTATTACATTTCAATCAAAAGTATTTATAATATACTAAATTTCGGTTAGAAAAAGTGTCTAGCAGAAAGTAAAAATGTGTGAAAACACGACCTGAAACTTAGTCCTAAGACTGTTCAAACACAGACAACTATCAAGAAAGCGAAGACTCTGATCCTAAAAGAAAATCCATCAACTCAAAAATTCATTGCATCGAAACTAGGAATGTCTTGCCGCACTTTAATTAAAATCATTTATAAAAATTTTAAGTTAAAAAAGATATTTAAATCTAAAGTTCGTCTCCATTTTAAAAACGTATTGTTGAAATAAAAGCAAATTGTAGAAAATTATGTAAAAAACACCTAGCAGTTGGAAGTTTTGGAACACTTGATGAAAAAAAATGGAAGTTTGTAGTAACACTCGATGAGACATAGGTATATTTAAGTGACTGTAATAAAAAAGAGCAATTTTCTGTTACTCAACTGATAGGAATGACCATAAAATGGCTTTGTCGTTGTACAGTAAAGTTTCCCAATAGATTCACGATAGTTGCAGGATTTCCTAAAAACAGCTAATTAAAAATTAAAAAGGTCTTCAGGAAAGACAAACTTAATCCACTTTACTATCAGCAGAACATTTTAGAACCATTTTTGAAGTAGAAATTTCAACCTTATATGGATAGAACATTGATAAAGTTGAGCTTCATATGCACAAAGCCTCTAGTCACATGTCTATGTCAACTGCCGCTTATTTAACAAAGAAAGAATAAGAAACAGGAATAAAGTGTATCCAATTTAATGAAGTACGTGTAAAATCACCCTAGCATTAGAAAAATGACATCCAAGAACACTGAACAGACATTTTGTACACTAACGGAAACTTTTTACTTCAAGAGGAATGGAGTAAAATTTGTATGACAGTACTACAAAAAAGTTTATTTTCATGAAAAATTCAAGCTAGATTTATTGTCAAGAATAATGGCTATCAGATAGAAGCAAATTTCCTCAAAAATACGGTATTTGTTGAGGAAAAATAACTATCAAAATCGTTTCCATTGAGTGTAATTGACCTGTACAAAATATGGAGGAAGTAGTTCGTTCGGCCGTATCACGTATTATTCCAATATTTAATTACATACTTAAAAATAATTAAGCACATTCTTCACATAGATACTTAAATTTTGCATTTGTCGTTGATAATAACCTGAAACTTTGAAAAATATTAGTCAATGTAAAACAACATGAATAAATGTTGTTGCGTTTTTAAAGAAATATTAAACTACAATTATCTATAAACTACTTTACTATTAAAAGATAAATTAATTTCCATTGCAAAAGTATAAATATATGTAAAAGAAAAAAAAGGAGGAAAATTTTTTTTTTAATCCTAGGAAACTAATGTCAAACTCCAGTCAAATTACAGAATATTACAATTAGCAGAAATTATCTCAAATTAATACAAGTGTCAAAAGGGACTCACATCTTTATAAATATCTCTTAATGAACTACTTCGAAATTTTTGTAACGAATTTGAGCTTATATCCACACCTTTATAAATAATAATGGTGATTAAGTATTTCATGAAACATTAATAAAATTATATTAAAAATCTTTAATTATATCCATTTTATTAATTTCATAGTCAATAATTTTAAAATGTTGAATATATTGTTAAAATAATTTATTGTTGAAAATATTGTTACTAATGGTAAACAATTAGAAACATTTTTCATATTTTCTTATTTTTTTATTTTTTTAACTTTGATTTTGAAGACATTTTTGTTTTGTTTTTCAAATGTAAAGATATTCGTGAAGGCTTAATTCTGAATATATTTTAGTCTCATGAACATCAGCCATTTTATTGTCTTTCTCGGTAATAATTCACAAGCATTTTGCTTAGTTACAATGCAGAAAATAACAACAGATTTTGAAATTCTAAATTACAGCAGATTTTTTTTGTAGTTAAGCAGTTAATTTAAATCAACTTAATTATCATTTAAACATTAATTCAAAATTTTTACAGTATATGACATTGCAATGGTTATTTTTAACAATGATTATTTTTAATCATTTGCCCTATTAATTACAATCTTAGAACTGCAGATGTGATTTATAATCATTAATGCATTTGAGACAGGTATCAGTTGTAGTTTATAATGACAAATTGCAAATAAATATCGACATAAGCTTTGTCACAATAAATCCAATTTTACTCTCTTGAAAACGAATGACGTAATGATGTTATCGAGATTGCCTTCGCAAAAGTCACTTATGGGTTACAATACCTTTCTGTTTGCTTTGAAGCTATTGATTGTCAGACAATATGCCCAGTTAACATAGTTTGAGAAGGGTAATAATAGTTAGACAGGTCTTGACGATGCCTGGAAAACATTCGGGCCGGGAAACAGACATGGAAAGACGCCATATAGTTCGATTGAGGAGAGAAAGAAAACCTTTTGGAAGAGTAGCTCGTCGTTCTATTGTTTTCTGTTCTAAATGGCAGACGATATTGGCAAGGATTGAAGCAAGATGACATTCACCTGCAATACACTTACGTACATTTATTATTGATGTATGATAGGTTGAATCTAATCACTTCTGAAAAATTGTGCATATTTCCTTTCTAAAACTTAAATAATCGATTTCATATAATAATTATACTTTCCATAAAAACAGTTCATATATACTAAGAATATTAAAAAATATATAATTTGTTATGTAAATAAAACTATGTGAGGAAAAAAAACAGATTAAAATTTCCAAAATTTTAAAATGTTCACATTTTTTATTTGTATTTTATAGAGTTGCTGAACAAAACACCATATAATATGCGGAAAGTTTTATATTTTATTGCTATTTTTCTCTTTCTCTCTCTTTACAGTAGTTGCAGATATTAGATAACCCTATTTCGGAGGGGTGGGGGATTTTATTTAAATTGGAGAATCCAGTTCTCCAGGAGTGTTAAAATGAAATGTTGAAGCAATGGATTTTGTTAAAAGAAATTAAAATTAAATTGCTACAAATGACTATTTGGCTTGCTTTAAAGATGTAAAATCTATATTTAGACAAATTGTGCTAAACACTTTTTTCTTCAAACATGCATCTGTGATCTAGACAAAATTATGTTGTATGCATATGATGAGAAAAAAGGTTGAAAATAGAGAAGAATCACACATTCCAGGAGCATGTTTTACGAATGCAGCAAACTCCGCGGGCGAAAAAAAACTCTATTCGGCATTGGAAATCCTCTATCAACATAAAAAAGATACGTTTCTGGGTGCAAAAGTTATGCACCGATGTATCATTGTTATATCCTTTCAAAATATTTCTCTTTCTTGTTTGATTTTAACAAAAGATTTTACATTGATTTATGTCTATATCAATGTTTATATCATGAATTATAATTATTTGAGTTGTAGATCATCACTATTTATTTATTTTAATCAAAGAACTGAATAATACTTAAGTACTTTAAAATGGATTGACAACACATTTCCATTGAGTGGAATTCTCACCAGTTTTCTGTTGGGTTGCATATTTTCCTTCTTTATGACAGCTCGTTACTTTAGTTACTGTATCATTTCTTTCTTGAGCTCACTTGGAGCTCTCTGTGGTGCCCAAAGGCTGTTTACTTTTGCGGAAGTTTGCATCACTCATGACCCAACGGTTTTAAGAATTCCCATCGGGTCTGGAATCTTTAGCATCATCCACCTTAATGTATTTTTATTTTAATTTTTAAGCATTTATTTATCTTTCACTGAAGGAAGCTATCTTGCTGTCTTTGCGTAATAAACTTAGTTTATAAATAATCTAGACAAGAGAAGAGCCTAACAGAAAAAAAAGACTTGATTAACGTATTTAAAACATCATAGAGAATAACCAATATGCGTCCTTTCGCAATAGCTACAGATCGAGAAAAAAAACACAGAAACATCCCTACATGCTCTCAGTAAGAGAAATACAGTGGAGAAAATAATAGGCATGTCGTAATACCGTGGTTGAGGGAAGGGAAGTAGTAGTTATTTTCAGAAACCTGGAAACCTTTATCAGAATAAAATGATATTTGTCATTAAGAAACTCAGGAAAAATACATAAGATTGAAGAAATTAGCATTAAGTTAAGTTGTTATGTATATATACCACAACTGGAGGTTTTTCTGTATGTGTTCAATAAAAAATCTATTAATTATTTGAATTTTATACACTTAAGTTAAATACTTTAAAGACTAAATAAAGAAATAGGATATATTTATTCCATTGACTAAATGAATTAATTCATTTCATAATATTATTTGAAATATATATAGTGTGGAACCACGAATTGTTTTGAGAAATAGATGAAATATATTTAAAAAATATTTTTCTTTAAATTTTTGTCAGAGCCATTTCAATTATATTTATATATTCATAACAACATCTCTGTTGTATAGGACAAGAACATACGGGAACTTTAGTAATGGGTTCTGTATTATCTCTGCAATGGAAATTCCTAGCTTTAAAAATACTTTATTAGTATCCGACTGTAAATCTGTCATCGAAATATATTAGAAAGTTTCTGCCAACGTCAAATCATGAATTTAATTAAAATTGAAACTGTCTCTCTGACTGATGCCGTGCTGAAATTCTTAATGATCATATGACCTTTGATCAGAGAGAATTTGAAGTTATTATACTATGACTCAATGCCTACGAATCTGATGACATAAGTAATAATTACATCAAAATGGAGAGAAGTATCAGGGTTATGCTAGATTATTTGAAGTTCTGAGAATGGGTATATATATATGATTATCCTGGAAATCATATCTTATGTTTAAATCTCCGAATAAATTTATCTATAGAGCATTAAAATATTTGTTATAATTCGATTAAAATTGTATTTCTTACAATAGAACTCGTAATGAGAATACTCATATTCAAATATATCATTTTTATACTAACTTCTTACATTGAATAATTTTAAAATAATGATGAAAACTGAAGTTTTTATTTTAAAACGTTTAAGTAAAATCGTTTTAGTATTATTCTTACGATGTATCAGAGGACAATATATAATATGTCTAGTAAAATAATTATAATGAAGTATCCAAAGTCACTACATTTAAAAAATTGAGTATTCCTGTAAATGTTTTGAGTAAGAAAAGTTTAATGTTGTCTAACTATCAGTTCTAAAATATTATATTTATAAACGTAATTAAAATGAAGAATGTTGACGACATTGCATAGATAATTTTAAAAATTTTAACGTAATTAGCGATTTCTATGTTCATTAATTCTTTTGTTTTTTGATTAAAAATTACTATGCAAAATAAAATATGTACATTGTAAGAATTCCATGACCAATTTTTCTACATCTTATGTCCATGCCTAAAAATTTAATTAATTACTTGATCAATCACTTCGGTTGTTGCTAGGATTTCTTACAAATTTGACATGAAGTAATATAATTTGTATGGGAGAATTTCCAAATGTGATTGAGGTTCTTTATTGAAAAGTTTTACAAGTTTTGTTATGAATTATTTCCAATATGAAAAAAGTCATTCAGATAACCGTAAATGTACTTACAAACTACTAACGTATTTACTCTAATTATTTCGTCATAAATAATAATAATACTAATATTGGGGTTAATTGGTTTTTGCTCAATATATTATTCCATAAATTTAAATGCTCATATTACAGTATTGAGGGGTAGTACAGACCAATTTGTTTAGATAAATATGATTAACAGTTTATTCCGAAATCCTAAACTGATCATTAGCATCCAAATTAAGTACTTAGTAAGCCTTGCTTAAAGAAAACTGTATTTTATGGTAGCAGAAAAATTTTAGGAAGTTTACAGTCCTCTAACATTTTAACATTTTTAAATCCCAATTTTCAGTATTTTAAAAAACTTCAAAACAAACAATTTACAATAAAACCATGTTTATACACATTTAAAGTATCCGACTACAATAAAATTGTGAATTTTGCCAAAAATTACAAAAAATTTTATGATTTAGTTTTATATGCCATCTTATAAGCTTTATAAAAATACTAAGTTTGTTACTTTCCGTTAACTATAACAAAAACTGCAAGTGCTTTAGTAAAAGCAGATGCCATCACTTTAAGCAAGTCATGCTTTAAAGCGCGTTTTACGCTTGAAATGTGTTTTTTTGAAGATGTTCAAACGAGGACAGCGATTGCTAATAAAGTTTTGAAATTAATTAACTGAAACTTTTTTTGTATATTCTGTATAATAGTAGAAGTTTTTTAACCTTCAGATTTATCAATCACTGTTTTATTACAAAATTTACAGTCCCTTATGTTAATATAATCACTGTATTTTTTTAGCAATTTCATATAATAAATAAGATAAAGTGATCTAGTTTTTAAAAAATTAAAATATTTCTTATCCTGAAGGTCATTTTAAAAATGAATATTATAGCAACGCATCAAAATTAAAAAATTGAAAATTTGTTTATAAACTTTTAGTACAGAAGGGCCAGCATTTATGTTATTTTTAGTAAAGTTTTACTCATTTTCTCCCGTTTTATATTGCTGTTTGTAAAAAATGCAACACCATGAAGGAATCATCAGAATTAAATGAAATTTAATGCACAAGCGACTTGTATTAGTACCAAAAAATAACGAAATTTTAAAAGCAAAAATAAATAAATGAATAAATAAAACAATATTAAGTGTCCGAAATCAGTATTTGGTGTAGCCACAACATGCTGCAATAAGAGTTGCTATACTACGTGGCATGGAGTCAAACAGATTTTGAATGTCTGTTTGTGGAAGAGAATTCCATGTTGCTTGTATGCGCAGCAAAAGTTCGTCTTTTGAAGCTGTAGGACGCGGATCACGAGTGAGAAGCCAACCAACCAAATCCCACAGTTGCATGTGTTGGGCTGAACAGAAGTCTTGAACAGTCTTTACAACATGTGAGCGTGCATTCTGGGATGCCTTGAAGGGAGGGAACGACTTCGGGCTGTAGCACTTCACGGACGTAACTGTTACTATTGAGATTACACTGAATTCGTAGAAAATTGGATCGTCCATGATTCGAAATCGCAACCCAAACCATAAATTCGGGTGTTACGCCACTATGTCATTCGATAACGCACTTTGGAAAACAGCGTTCACCGGCATGGCGTGTAACACGAATGCGGTCATCATGGTCCCACAAATTGATTCATCTGAAAAGACGTCTGATCCGTGATTCATCTGAAAAGACAACTTGATGCCAATCAGCTTGCCTGGCTCTGTGTTCATGAGCCCATTAAAGACGCAGCCGTGGATGGTTTGCCGTGAGGGAAATTTTGTATAAAGGCACTCTTGCACGCAATCCACGAGGCAG
The DNA here is from genome assembly GCA_019973975.1 of Trichonephila clavata. NCBI lineage: Eukaryota > Metazoa > Arthropoda > Arachnida > Araneae > Nephilidae > Trichonephila > Trichonephila clavata. The sequence continues at coordinate 97,929 of BMAO01028213.1, read as the reverse complement.
CAGATGTCTACGAATTGACGAAGCCGACATTAGTATATCTGTAGCAATAGACCAACGTGCTACCAACTGCCTGGAGGAAGCTGTACGGTCATTCACTGCCATGCGGAACAGGTGTCGATCGTCGCGCACTGACATTAGCTTCCGTCGTCCACTGCCAGTTTTTCAAGTTGTTTGGTGCTCGTCGGTTCACTGCTTCCAAACTCACATCACTGTGGAACTGTTCCGCTGCACACGAGCTCCTATTGCGCGATAGGAAAATCCTCCTTCTCGTGGGCTGATTATCCTACCTCGTTCAAACTGCGTAAGTTGATGGAATTTCTCCTCATTTCATTAATGAGGCATATTTAGGTTTCACTAAACGTTCGCCACTAACAAATGATCATTAACTATTTTCAACGTTTCGCTACAGCCCTCTATTTATACATTTTCAGCATCAGTTCAGAGGGCGCTGCGCACACCCCGCATGTGCGGTGGCTCTGAAACTTTACTGTTTTACGTAACATTCTATAATTGCTATTTGCTGCAAAGTTCATTTAATTCTGATGATTACTTCATGGTGTTGCATTTTTTACAAACAGCAGTGTAGTAATAATAATTTATTTTTCTCTTCTTAATTTTAGCATATTTTTCTTAAAATGTACTAAACAAATCTAAAAACAACAAAAAAATCCCCATGTCTCCATTTTTTTTTAAAAAAAAAAAAGGTGTCCCAAGTAATCGGCTACCTTAAGATGTGTTTTTAAGTCAAATTTTTTGAAAAAATAGTTTTGATAAAAAATGTTAATTCATTAATTATTATTTATATAATCAATAATGAAAGAGAAAACTTAATTAGAATAAAATAAAAATGTGAGATTGGCTAGGAATTTTTCCCTCTCTCTCTCTCTCTTAAACCCCCATAAAATAATAATGTTCCAATCGTCTGTTTTTAAAATTGTGCAACACTATATTGGATCTGCAACTGATACTTTTCTTAAAAGCGTTTACTACACATTTTTAAAGATATTAAATTAGAAAAGCTTATAGCAATTCCCATTTTGGTGGGCTAATCAAAATTTAGCAAATTGTGACATTACACGAATTTCGTAAAACGTTTCAATCAAAATTACCAGCAGAAATATGTTTTTAATGGTTGTTTCAATTAACTTTTAATCTTAATAATGTGAAAAACAAATGAAATAAATGATCAAGTTTTAATTCAACCTGTAGTCATTTCCGGGACTTACTGTATCAACACACAAAATGCAAACCTATTTCGAGAAAGAATTAAGTTTGACTGCTAAAATAAAAACGTTATCTATACTACTAGTAAATACTAGTTTTTAAAAATTATAACTATTTGAAGATTCAGCAAAATACTTAGAAAGTTTTTAAGAGAATATGTATATTATATAGATTTTTCCCATAGCAATAAAATTTATATTGTACATAATTATATATAACACATACACAAAATAAACACTAAAATTAAAATTTTTTTGCTGATGTATTTGATCATCCCTAAAAATTAAAACTATAAAATAAACTCTATATTATATGAAATTTTAATATAGTTTATAGAAATTTTTAGAAATATTTTTGGATGTGTATTTTTGCAAGATTTATTTTACATAAGTATTATGTATAATTATGTGTATCATAATTTTAATACAAGTATGATATGTGAAAAATCTATGTAATCAAAAATGAATGTCCTCCATATATCATTACTTATATAATGCATAATTTTGTTTTTATATTTGTGGGTTTTTTTATTTTTCCTTTATCTCTTCCTGTGTTTACGGACAATTTTTGACATAATATTGGCAAGCACCAAGTACTGTGGCTTATTTCATAAGAAAAATTGAAAAAGAGGATTTTTATATGAACTAAGCGGATAAAAATCAATTTTTTTCCTTACATTATGCTTTGAAGGAGCAAAAAATGTCTCTGAAAGAAAGCCAACAAACATTTTTAACATTTTCAATCATTTTTTGTAATAGTTTTTGGCAGAAAATATTTTTTATCTGTCTCATTTTTAGTTTCAAAATTCTGTTTCGAAATTATCTTAAAATTCTATGATTAAGACTAAATAGAGCATTTTTCATTCATCTTACAATATCTGTTTTAAGTCTAGAAGCTAACCACGAAATATTTTAAGGGAAAAAATAATATTAACTGAAAATAAATAAATAATTTACAAAACCTCCAACATTCACTTCCAATAGTCTATTTTAATGATTCAAAACATATTTTTCTTAATTTCATACCTCACAATGTTATAAATCGATTGTTAACCTTTCAAACTAGTTTCTACTATTTCCTTCCAGTAGTAATAATTTTTTTCTTGAAAAATAGTATTGAATTATGTTTGTTTTCAACGCTTGGACAAAAGCTTCGATGTATTATCATTTATATTGAAAATCTTACAAAACAAACATTACTAAACTATATGTTAAGAAATAAAGGTACCGACTATTTTGCCTCCAGAACTGTTCTAGTTTATTGTCTTAAAAGATTCTGCTTTTTCAAAGAAAAACCTCTTAAGTATTTTTCTGCGTTTATCAATTTAAAAAAAAAACTCAAGTACTCTTAACTCACATATTGGAGTAAATTGATAAATGATTTTTGTTTTGTTTTCCATTACTGTATAGTCTCACATTCTTCAGTGGCTACGGTAGTCTAGTGGTCCAGGTGTCAGACTCATGGCATGCATGTCATGAATTCGAACCTAGTACTGCCCTCCGTGTAGGGGAGCGATGCACGTTAAATCTGTCGAGAGTTCAAACGTCCTCTCGTTGGTGTGGTAATTAGGAGGGGGGGGTGCGAGCTCAGATGTCGTTGCCCATGGCTCAAAATTACGAGGTCCGTTCCCAAAAGCCCTCGAGTAGCTGAACAGTACGACGTTAATTTTCACTCACACACTTACATTCTTCAGAATACTCACTTTTCTTATAGTTGAAAAGAATGATTCCGAAATTTAGTATTTAATATCGATTAATATATATTTATAGTTGTTTAGTTATTCCTCAAAAGTTTCAAGCTATTTTTCCTGTGCTTCTGTTCAAAGGTCCATTTAGAACACTAATGTGAATGGTAATTTTGAAGCACGGGTAGATGACGAATTTGACCTCTGAATTAGCAATTACTTTTTCTAGATTCATATTTCAGCCCCGTGATCCCCAACATGTTTAGTGTGTACCATTAAATCTCAGCAACTAAGACTTCCACATGGTACCAGTTGGTTATGAAACCATCCTACGAGTATACAGTTGCAAGGGGAATGCTAAGTTAAATTTAAAGTACATAGTGGCAATGAAAACAAGATGCTCAAATTGAATATCCAGAAAATATGGTACAAGCATTTTCTAGAGTTGTATATGTAATCCAGAATACGGAGCTGTCTCGGTGAGTACAATATAAGCGGAAAAACCACTAGATTCTGCAATTATCATGTTACTCTATTTTCGAAGAAAATATTTATTTATATATATATATTTATGCAACGCCTGTGTGCTTGGCTTCTTGAACATTTGACGCCGAGCCTCCCAGTACCGACTGACGATGTCGTCATTCGGGTATCTATCGAGTCTAGTGCATTGGAGCAAGTGGTCGTAAATAATGTCCACGTCTAGTTTAAAAATATTGGTTTTTAATTCGGAGAATAAAATATATTTGTTGTATTATCTTTAGTGCTCCAGAAGGAACTTATCATAACAAAAATATCGCTGGCAGCGGAGGAAACTCTTCCATAATGACGAGTCCTCATGGGTTTATATGATCGGTATCAGAAAGGAAGTTTGTTCCATTGTATCACGGTAGACAAATACCCTCACATTTCTGCATTATATAAGCTGCGGACATGATTATTTGAAGAAAGTGCTCAACTTTCAAAGGTTGACGAGGAACCAGAAGGATATCAGAGTGTGACTCATTCCTTATCAAATGTCGGATGACTATAGTCACATTCCAGCAGTTGTAATATGAATTGGTAATGCTAGATGCTCCCATACCAAGTATGACTTTTATTCCTAGATCATGGCACTTTTGGCACCTGTAAGAAAACTGCCATTTGCTCAACAGTACCAACGATTCTATTCGCAATGGAAGCGTTGAGTGGTAATGAATCAGTTATGCTTCTGCATTGATAGTGACTAAAATCCATTATAGCCACAATTTTAGAAAGTCATAACGTTATTTACACTACAATGGTCTTATAATATTTCGATGACATTCTACGGCCGATAGCACCTCTTCATTCACGTCAAATCTAAGGATATTTACCAGTAAGATGTAATTCTAAAGGCCCCGTCACGCATCAGTCGCCAAACTCTACAGGGAAGCCAAATGCTTCCTTGACCATTGGTGTCCTTTGATTTTTTAATCCTTCGAATACATCTTGGAACGTGATTAGTCATCATTTGAGTACCAACATAATAAATTTCATTACATTCTGACAATTCCTTTTTGGTACAGTTTTTTTTCTTAGAGTTTTTTTCTTCAGTTTCTCTTTCTTTTCTTTTCTCCTCTCTATTTATATATAAAGAAAGAGTGTAAACAAGAAATTAATGCACCATGAAAGAATTCTCCGAATAAAACGGACTTGCTCATGGACATATATATGATAGAATACTCAAACTAGCGTCCGGTCAAGGACAGACTAGGCGAAGCTGATGGAATAACGAGGGAAGGGTGGCTTGACATTTCAGTCGGACTCTTCAAAGACATTAGCAGAAATGGGTTAAACATGGCTTTATAGAATCTCAAGAAGACAGTAGTCGAATGAAACAAACGACGAAACTTTAAGTCGGAGTGATCACCCGATCTTGGTTCACAATCCTTCATGTATTCTTATCAATGCTCATATGTTCCGGACGTGTTAGTGCCTAGAATGGCCTTCGATAAATGACTCTGTGAAAGAAGGCTGACATCATAGACTATTGCGCCGACTACTCCTTACAGTTGCACACTGCCAAGCGAGTTTGCTATCTACGCAGGATGCATTCAACTTTAGAAAACATGGAGTAGAAAAAAAAATTGTTTCCAGAAGTAGTAATTCCTGTTTCAAATAAAACCCCATTAATCAACTAAGACGTTTATAGAGACTTGAAGGATTGAGGTGTGATACTCTCTTAAACTGACTGATGTCACCACACTGCCCGATAATCAATAATTATAGAATCAGGTTGTGGCCAATACATTTATTATTTTTTTTATTATTATCCTTATTATAACTGAATTTCCTGAATGAAGCATTCGGTTCCTTTGATGCTGTTACTCTTACAATTTCTTTACATGGTCATCACATCTGTCAATTTTAGACTCAGGCAGATTATTCATTCTTGTTGCTTCGCTTTTCATGTTTTAGAGTTAGAGTGTTGTTTATATATATATATATATATATATATATATATATATATGCAATATATTGCATAGATAAATATATATATGCAATACATTTGGAAGCGAAAAATTTACATTTTAATTAGAGGTGATTAAGTGATCGTGGCCGAAAAATTAAAAAGAGGCTTGGTAGTGATCACATCCTTTAATCGAGTATGCTTCTCATTCAAAGCCAAAAATACAAGAGAGGGATTATTCAAATAGCAAGTATTTATATATAGGGAAGAACCGGGAAAAACGCATTGTAAAAAATACAGTCACGTGTCTAGGTGAAGAGAATAACTAGTTATTTATAGAAATGACATCTTTGCATAGGGAATATTAATCCCTATTACTAAGCCACATGAAAACCATTAATGATCTTATATTTCTTGGAATCGCCATTAAATCTATTAGAAATTCGCGGTCTAAGGAATCAGTAATAAACCAACACATATTTTTAATGCTTGAGAAAGAGACGCGTTTCGAAATAGGTATTAGGATTTATGAATTAGATGTTAGGAGATTCGAATTATGAGTAGATATCAATTTAAGTTATACATATATACATTCAACTCTCGATAATTCGAAGTTGAAGAGACCAATGAAAAACTTCGAATTATCAAGAGGGTAGAAAAATTCCCAAAATACACGAAGAGAAATTTTTTAACACATTTAAATTTGAAACTATGTAATAAAACAACAATTGTACATATGTATAAAATTATTTTAAAATTCTTTTAAAAAGTACAGTATAAATATTTTACAGAAATTAAAAGTCCTGCATTAAAAGAATACATTCAATACATTCATACACAATCCTACACATCCCTTCTTCACAATAGCAGACCATCCTTTCTGAACACATGTGTAGTAAGGCCACGTGTTAAACGAAAGATATGGGCGGCTGACAACAGGTGCAGTTGGTCTATTGTCTACAAAAGTTTACATCCGTCTGAGGAATCAAAAACACTAAGAAGGGGTAGCAGACCGATGGTCATCAAAGGGGCTACATTACAGGGGAGACACGCACAAACGCAAAACTTGTAAGCTCCAACCTTTTTATTGCAGGACTGCAGATGACAGTGAGTATTCGAATTGTCGAGAGTTTTATAAGAGTTATAGAGTTATGTCGCGAATTGTAGCTTGTGTAACCTGGCCAGCCACAGATTTTACTTCGAAATACTGAGTGTACCAAAACGTATTGTTTTAGTTCGAAATATCAAAAGATTTTCTAGGGACTCTGTATATACTTCGAATTATCGAGAGGTTCGTATTATCGAAGGTTTGAATTATCGAGAGTCGACTGTATATAAAGTCAATGCAAAGTATTAAATCAATTTCAACGTCTGAGTTTTAGTTTCCTCATACAAAACTCATTTAAGCTTTTTAAAAGGGATAATTTTTTTACCATTTTTTTTTTTATTATTATTTTCATTTGGAAACCATATTTTAGTTTGTAAGTAAGAATAAGGAAAGGATTTTAATTTTAAAGTAATTAAAATTATATTTTTAATAATGCTTTATTTTATTCCCTTTTAGGTATATTCACCGTTTAAAAATTCCTAGATGCAATCCTATAATCTTTAATACAAATGCAAAAAGTTTCTGTAAAAAGAGTTTTGTACTTATTCCAGAATATTTATGGAAACTAAGAATTAAATTAAAGAAAAAGAGAAGCATAAAAATCTGCAACATTTTATAGGATTACCGGAAACAAAAATCTTGTACAATGTTTATTTCAAAAAATGCCATACGTAAAGGATTTCTATTTTTTTCGCGCAAAAAAAATTCATTTCTCTACACAATGAATTTACTTTTCTTGAAGCATCCAACCCTCGTATTTCGTTACAAATTCCTATCCTCTAAAATCATAAATTTAAAGTATCATAAAACACAAGCTGCTCTTGGAAATAAAGCCCATTCAGTAAGAGGACACGGTGTAATAAACATTGTCGTAAAAGGGGACATACTATGCACTTTTTTACGCTTGAAGTCACGTTTTCTAAGAAAAATTAAAGCTGTTTTTTTTTTATTTGAAAGTGTATTTAGTAAAACAAAATTCAAATCATATTTATTTCGATAATTCCATCTGCGCTTACGGTGCAATGGTCACACTCAAGTGCATCTAAATTCTCAAACTTAACTCGTTTGAAAAACTTGAGATATAAAATAAAAGTGATGCTTACGCACGAAATATTCTTCATAAAAAAACAAGTTTTAATCTTTTGTTCAATAAATTCCTAAAACTTTTAACAGATATATATTCAGCTTACTGACAGAATTGTTTTAAAATCATTTCTTTGCTTCGTTGATTAACATAAAAAGATAAAACTATTTTTGTTGGCTTAATAAGTAAATAATATTCAATATAATTTCAGTAAATAATAAATTAATAATTTTATAGTAACAAATTTCTTTACTTTGACACTTAATGTAAGAACAAAAAAGTTAAACTTTCTTTCTCGTAACTTACTCTCACCAAAGATTTCAAAATATTATCTCTTTGTTGGAAATATTTTAGCTTTCTAGTCATTACAATGAATGCTTGTGTATAATCATGAAATAGGTTTTTAGAAAATAATAATGTGATAAAACTACTATTTAAGATGCTTAATATGCCTCTAAACTGAAATCTGAAATAAACCAGGAAAAAAATTATTTAAATAAATAAAAATAATAATAATTTCTGTGATATTTCTCAATTCTCTTTTTACTACAATCTATATGAAAGTAACTTAATTTCATAAAAATGCATTCTTGCAACGAAAAGACTCAAAGAGCAGACTTGTTTAATCTATTTTCTTTTTTTAAGAAAAAACAAGGTTACAAGTATTAATGCAGAGAGAGAATGCAAATATTAATAAATATATTAACACGGAAATAACTATTTTTTCTAGAAATTACACTATAATTATGTGAAATGTAGATAATTACGAATTTGATGGTTTCCGATGAATATAGATGCTATTAATTTAAGTGCTTAATAATTTTGAATTCTAACTTATTTAAATTACAATTATTTTTTATTAAATCAACTGGAGGTATTAAATTAACATCATCTAACAATTGCTCAAAGATTTTTTTTTTAATTTTAAGTATTAATCAAAATATCTTATACAAATGGTACTGTTTTGTTTTACTTTTATTACAGCACAAAATAGAGTATTTTGGTGTTCCGTTTCATTGAATTTATATCATTTACCGATAAAAATAAAATAATAATAATATTCCGAATAAGAAATTCGGCCTACTATAATCACTTATTAATTTAAGTTTAAATAGTTGTTCACTGAAAAGTATGCAAAGAACAGTTTTAGAAAACAGAAGTGTGTGGTTAAGTTAAAGACATATATATATATATATATATATATATATTTAAAGGAATGAGATGGATAGATTGTGTACCTATAAAAAATAAAGAACATAAATCTTGAAATAGATAACCAAGGACATGAAGCTTATAGTCAAGAAAAATATATGGACCAAAAATTGAAAACTATTATTTTTACTAAAGCTGACTTAGGGCACTGAAGTAATATTAAAACTAATTTTCGTAGTATCCTAACCTTACCCATTAGCAGAAAATTTACACATATTAGTACTAAAAATAATGAAGAATATACATCGAAATTGAAAATCCATTAAGACCTTTAGCATTGAAAACTTGGAAATAGAAAGAAGGAATCAGGAAACTATAGAATGAAATTGATTTAATTAAAAAACTCTTGTTTTAATTCCTATTATTGGTACACTCTCTCCTTATACATATATAGTCAAAATTTCTTTACAAGAGAAAGATAAATAAACATGATCAAAACTGAAAAGATTTGAAATTGCAAGATAACTATACAATAAATTTTAAAAGGATGTATGAAAAATTAAAATAAAGAGTTACATGTAAAAAATATAAAAGTATGGATGCTAAAGTATTATAAACATTGCTGACTTAGGACAGGTTATATATAAAATAATTTATATAAAAGTGGGGCTGAACATGTATTGTGGCCAGTCAACCTTCCCCCTTTCTGTTAATGATACTGAGCAAAAACCTATTGAAAATAATGGATAGAAAATCTAAATCCATTGTGAGAAAAAGATAACACACGCACATATACATATATATCTTGATATATATATATATATGTTACAAGATATATATGTTACATATATATCTTGTTCAAATTTTCAGTCGTTAATGAAATACTCTCTATCTATCCATTCAAAGTAGGAATTGACGGGAAAAAAAAATTTTTATATTACTTGTATTTATAAATATATTTAAGTAGAAATTTAACACGATAATCTTATTCTGAAGAGTGTTTATAAATTTGTTTGTAATTAACTGAGTTTTTCTGTATGATTTGATTATTTGTAGGTAATTAAGAATAATATTTCTATAAACTAAAATGGGGAATTTGCTTGTCATATATATATTATTTGTTGCCTTCAAACTAGAGTTAACCCCACTTGTTCAGTCCTGCGTCCAAAATTGCGTTTTGACTTGCTAGGTTCTTTTTTGTATTTTTTTATTGATTTGATTTGTTCTTCATTTTTTTATATTTTTATTACGTTAATTGTTGCTAAAATTGTTATACAAATATACAATGCTGGCCACCGTAAGTGCAACACCAAGAAATACAAGATATAGCACAACAAAATTTATTTTGTAGATAGCATGTTGACCAAGTATCAATTGATTAAATTTATAAACTTCTGTGAAGTGTGCTTCCTGCCAGAATCAGTAGCCAGAGTAGCTGCCATTGTCGGAGATCACGGCTGTCACACGCCTCAGCGTTGATTCAAAGAGACTTTGGATGTGTTCTTGGAGTACAGCAGACCAAGCAGTTTCCACATGTTGCCAAAGTTGATCTGGTGTGGCAGCTGGGGATGCAATCTGGGTCAATCACTGAGCAACCATGGACTACATGTTTTCTATCGGCGAAAGATCCGGAGAGTGAGCTGGCCAGGGAAGCAATTCAATCTGGTGATTGACAAAAAACCTTTGGACAATGCGTGCCACTTGTGGTCGCGTATTATCCTGTTGAAATATGGTTGTGGCCAAGCCCTGAAGGTAAGGAAGGACAACTGGCTCCAACATCTCGGAGATGTAGCACTGGCTGTTTAAAGTACCGGCAATTCGTACTAGAGGAATGCGAGAGTGATATCCAATACCGCCCCATACCATAATAACCAGTGCGGGACTAGTGTGGCGGTGCATAACGCAGCTTTTCAGCATCCTCTCTCCACCGTGTCTCCAGACTCGAATCCGACCATCGTGGTGTTGCAGACAGATGCGTGACTCGTCAGCAAAGACAACTTCATTACGTTCTGCCACCCACATCCTTCTTTCATCGCACCATTGGCGGCGGAGACGTCTGTGGCTCTGCTTCAAGGGTAGACCATGCAATGGACGTCTTGCGGACAGACCATTCTGCTGCAAACGGTACGGTCTGCTGTCGAATGGTACGCGCAGACACTGAATGATGCGTTACAGACTCAATGTGCTGTGCTATGGTTCGTGATGTGACTGAGCGATCCGTCACTGCCATGCGCACAAATTGCCTGTACTCACGGGAAGTGGTGCACTGAGGTGGATGCGATCGACCACGTCGTGCCCTCTTGCATCTAACGGTCGCATATTCGCATTACAGTTGTTTGGTTTCGTCCAACAGGACTACCAATTTCCTGAAAGGTAATCCACAATCTCGGTAGGCCACTATCCTTTCTCTGTCGAACTCGGATACTTGATCAAAAGCTGATCGCTGTTTTCTACGAGACAGAACTGATCGTTTTTTGAAAAAAAAACCAAGAAAAACACAATTGCCGAACTTGAAATCATCGAAATCTCCAAAGCCTTAAATAGCGCTTTGAGGTGGCGCCACAGGCGTGCGTGATGTGTGTCTGCGCTGAAATTCTAATCATTTGCAAAGCTCACCTCCGCTAATGTATGTTGTAAATTTTATGTTATTTGCGTGCTTCCTTCAGGGTGTTACATTTACGGTGGCCAGCAGTGTATATATATAGAGAGAGAAATTTTGAAAGGTGATCCGGTGACACGTTTATACAAGGGGTGATCAAATGAAAAGGTACGAAACGACATAAAAATGAAACAGTTAAATATTTGCATATTCCGCCAAGGGAGAATGTAGCGAGACATCTCGGGATGCCATTGGAGACTCTGACTGGGATCGGATCATGCGCGGGTGCCCGCATGCGCAGGAGAGAGCAAAGGCTCTTATAAAAAGCGGCGTCCAAATGATGCGAGCACAGAATTACTCGAGCACAGAAAAAGTATTAACTCCGATTTGTACTGTGAGACACTCCGACGCCTACGCAGGTCCATCAAGAACAAAAGACCGGGGCTGCTCACGGAGGGTGTGGTTCTGCTCCATGATAACGCGCGTCCACACGTCTCCAGAGTCACACAAATGGAACTGGACAAGTTCCAATGGGAGACGTTGGACCATCCGTCCTACAGTGCGGACATGTCACCCTGCGATTTCCATGTGTTTGGTCCACTGAAGAAACACCTGAAAGGAAAGCGCTTCAACTCGGACGACGTACTCAAGGACACTGTGAAGGACTGGTTCTCGTCACAGCCACAGGAATTCTGGGAACAAGGAATCCTGCGGCTTGTTCATCAGTGGGATCGTTGTGCTCAGGCCTATGGTGTATATTTTGAATAAAGTCTATATTTGTACCCACCGTGTCGTTTCGTACCTTTTTATTTGATCACCCCTTGTATAATGAATATAACGTTAACTTCCTTTGTGATTACTTAAAAATTACATTTTTGTAGTTGCAAATTTGTAATCATTATTTTAACACAAGCCAGCTGGGTGGCTTGATGGTTTGTTGCTGACCTTTTACACCTAAGTTTGCGGATTCGACCTTGGCCCAAGCCGGTGTATTTTTATCAACAGCGACCATGTCGCATGCTTATACAGCATGTGAAAGATCCCTAAATTGTCGGTTTGACTTGGGTGCTTTCGGCAAAATTAAATCCTAATCTACTTTTACATCGTCATAGCTCAGTTTCTCTCCTCTGTGGAGAAAACTGGGCGTCGTAATTACTTGCAACGATTGGTATCCACCTATGTGGATACCTCTAAAAAGAGATGCCAGCTCGAGGGGAATATACTAGGTCTGCAATGGTAAAACTTTGCAATCCGCAGTCCATAGAAACAAAAAAACTTTTAACACTCTTCCCAGTTAAGGTATCACTGTTGCATTTGCAGTTAAATGTTTTTACAAAGGTACGTTGTATGGTTATACTTTTACTCTTGATGTTACGGGAAATTTTTTTTCAAGAAATTGGTGTATTTTCTTTTCTTGCATCTGAGTAAGTATAGTCTACGCATTTAAAGCTATTTATTTTTTAGATACAACAAAAGCTTTTTAAGTAAACTCAAATATGTTCCTCCATTTATTCTGAAATGCAAAATCTTAAAAGTAAAATAATTGAATAAAACGCATAAATGTCAGCAAATACCAACTCTTGTGTTTTAGATATTGTTCGCCAATTTCATCAGCGAACGTGGTTGAAAATTAATTGTTGATTGTGGTCGCAGTCCAAAACATTCTAAAATATCTATATTTTATTTTTTAAATACTATATATTGCTGTTTTCTTAATTTTAACTTGATATATGTATCATTTAAATTTAATTTTTTAATTGAATTTTTCCCTTCCTGATGTTGATTTATCATTTTTTTTTTCTTTCTAATCTTTGTTCTGTCCGTTTTGGGTTTAGTAAAAATACTTATCAAAATATTGAAAAACGTTTAAGAATAATTAGAAAAAGTATATTTTATGAAATGTATTTTGGATAATTCAAATAATGATGATAATTCTTATTTATATTCCAAAACTACACACACATTCTTGTGTTTTTTTTTTTTTTTTTTTTTGCTGATCTCGACAAATGTGCATGCATATGCATTTGCAAAACAGTGTTATAACAGATTGAAAAATTCAGCTTCCTTTTATGTAAACTTTTTTAAACAAAATTTATGTCCATAACAAAATTAATATAGTCAGCTTGTTAACCTTATTGCTAGTCTTGAAAAATACTTCTTATCATTGCTGCCTTGCATAATTTTAGTTCTAATGTCTGAAACGGGTATAGATACAAGCCAATTTTATGAATGCTAATTTCAGTACCTTTAAAAAGTACTTTAATAATGCATACAAGTGTTTGTACAAAATATTTAATAGAATAATTAAATTGACTTTAATTTTATTGATTGAAATATGACTGAGAGGAATGAATAAGTGACGTAAAGGTGTACGCGTCGTTGGTTCGGCTGTTTCTGATATCTTCGAAAGCTCGTGTTGGCAACTTATAAGACACACGTCATATGGTTGATTCCAAAGAATCTGGTTTGAGTCGATCTAATAATTTCACTGTTGCCCCGTTTTATAGTGATTGCTGGTTGATCATTGCATTACCAACACTAAAATTTACCATTGTTCCCCCATATTTACAAGCATCGTCTGATCACCAAATCAGTTTATCCCAAATGTAGGTAATTTGCTCGTCTCGCCTCTTTTAGCTTATGACATATATTCATAACTAGCTTCGTACGGGTAAATTTTAAAATGTACTTCAAAAAGTTTTTGAAAAACGCTTTACATTTGAAGATTTACGTATTGTCTGCATTATAATAATTAAAATTATATTTAAAATCTTACAAAAATTATTCACAAATGATACAATGTAAAAAGATTAAATATCAAAGAAAATTAAAACCATTTCAGACTTTCGATGCATTATTTTAAACTTTTTTTTTGCATGTAAACATTTCGTTTGCTATATTTTAAGACAAAGTTAATACATTATTTATGCTTTAAATACTAAAATTTATAAAGGGAACTTTGATGGATAATTACATAAAGTTTTATTAATATTGAAGCAATTTTCTTTTTTTAAGAAGTTCAATTTAGAGTCACAATCCATACATACCATTGGGTATTGATTTATTGATTGTTAATGGTTGCATTTCAAAGTTACACGAGAGCTATTCAATATTGGTGAAAGTGGCAAAAAAGTTCGTAAAAAATAGAGTTTCATTTTTTTCTTTTCGAAGTTAATAAAATCCCTTCTGTTGAAATATTCATGTATCATATTTCATAGCCAAACCTGATCTGGCGAGAAATCATAAATTCAAAGTATCATAAAATTTAGAACCAAAATCTAAGGAACTTTTCCGAGTATCGAAATGTTATAAGCACATGATGCGATGTAATAAACATTGTCGTAAAAAAACATTTTTCTCAGCACATCAGGAAGCAATTTTACGCTTGAGAACTTGTGTTTTCCTAAGACCAGTTAAAACAGCTTTTTCCACTAAAATTCATCTAGTAACATGGTATATATTCGTAACTTCCATATTAAGAAAATACCCTTTGCTTTTATTTTATAGCGCAAATAAATTCCGAAGCTTTGCTAGTTTTAGAAAGTTTCAGAAATAAAACAACGAAAATCTTCGCAAACTTGCTACGTATGCAAATGAGCAGATGCTCCTGAAGCTTCATTAAGTTTATTCATGTAACTTTTAATGACGTATAAAATGTTTATTTACAGAATGTTACAAAAGTGTTACATAGGGCTAATCAATATAAATTAATAAAGCATCACATTTCTAGCTGGGTTTTTTTAGTGTTTTCCATTACAAAAAAAATGCGGAAAACTTTTATAAAATAAATAGTTATCGTTTCCATGATCAAATATTTTCCAGATAATCGAGATTTTCCTATGACGGTTTAAACTAGCAGTTAATTATATTAAAATTAAGAATAATTACAAAACTACAGTTAAAATATTTTAAAATTCATCCTGTAATATAGTAAACTTTGCATATGGCCTTTTTTACCTTTTTTAAAATTCTAAATGGTCTATCAGTTTAAGGTATCCAACTACCCCAAAATTGTGAATTCTGCCAAAAATTGACAATTTTTTACGATTTTATTTTATAGACTATCTTATTAGCTTTACAAAAATACCAAGTTTATTATTTTCCGTTCCCTAGAACAAACACTACAACTGTTTTAGTAAAAGCAGATGTCATTACTTTAAGCAAAATATCATACTTTAATACGCGTTTTACTTGAAATGTTTTTTGTTTTTTTTTTGGAAAATGATAAAACAGGGCCAGCGATTGCTAAAAAAATTTTTAAAATAATTAACGGGAATTTTTGTGTATGTTCTGTATAATAGTAGAAGTGTTTTAACGTTAAGATTTATCAATAAGTGCTTTATTACAAAATTTACAGTCCTTTATGTGAATATAATCACTGTTGTTTTTTTAAGTAAAATTTCGTGTAATAACTAAGATAAAGTGCTCTAGTTTTTGTAAAAATTAAAATATCTCTTATCCTGAAAATCATTTAAAAAATTAATAAAATAGCAACACATCAGAATTGAAAAATTGAAAATTTGCTCATAAAATTTTGGTGCAGAATGGGTCGCGTTTGTGTTATTTTTTGTACATTTTGCCAATTTTCTCCCATTTTAGTAATAATAATTCATATTTCTCTTCATAATTTTAGCATATTTTTCTTAAAATTTACTAAGCAAATCTAAAAACAACAAAAAAAATCCCCATATATCATTTTTTTAAAAAAAAAGTTGTCGCAAGTAGTCGGATGCCTTAAAAGAATTCAAACCAATAGCAGAGTAATTGTTTCTAAGCTGTTTATTTGATATAATTCATTCTTAAGTAAAAAAAGGAATTATATATTAGTTCAGTTCTAATCTATTTCAAATGATCTAGCATCAAAGAAAGAATTTTAAGTCCTTAATGTCTTTGGTATTACTATAATTTAGAACGTCATTTTTCTCATAATTACTTTTCCCAACTGTTAGATTACATTTTTAAAAGAATTTAAGCATATCTACTTGAAAATAATCTGGTTATAGTGTTATTAAATAATTATATAAATATTTCTTCAAGTATTGTTTATTAAATTTTGGAATATCAAAGAAAAAATTTCAATTATTCAATAATTTAGCATCTAATTGTTGATGTTTGTTACAGTTAATAAAATCTGATTCATAATATCTAATTAAAAATTTTTAGAGCTGATACTAATAATTATGGTACATATTCACCATACATGCATCATTTCCGATATTTTGGAAACGCATGTGCTTTATATCATTTTTTTTTGTTTCTACTATTTGAGTTAATGTACGGTAACTATAGACCCGATATATTTCAAATGAAATAATCAAACTTTGATGATACAGTCAATTTCATAGTAACATTTGCCATTATTGCCAATTTTCTTATCTAGAATATATATTGGAACACTCCTTTCAAACTAAATTAATAAACAATATTAAATAAATGAAATGACTCTTCTGTAAGTGCTGCTTTTATTTTAGTTGATTCATTCAATCTGATGTTATTGCGTTCTATCGATTTCTGTTATTTCAGGAAATTCATGTTGCGTTCTCAAATTGACTTTTTAAAAATGCCGAAAATGAAAAAGAACTACATTTTCTATTTCAATGTATAATAACGGGGCTCTTAAATGGAATCAAAAGGAGAAATCATTTAAGAAAATGAGAGATCATCTCAAACTAAGTGAAAAGTCACCTCAAACTGAACCATAAATTTCCTATTCCTCTCTGGTCAAAAATTTTTTTGGTTTAATTATCGTAAAATCTGGCATCTAACAAGCACTTTTAACACTAAAAACCAGTAATATAAAAGAAATTTTAAGTCAGTTCCTATTTATATCAACAAAAACAAATTTATTTTAGCTACTTTTTATTAAATAGTTACAATTAATATAAATATTTATATACATATGACAGAATCATATTATAATAAGTAATTAATTTTTATTAATTATCATTAAAGTATCGCATCGTCATCCCAAACAATCGCGTATATTAAATTTCATTTCAACGTTTCAGCTTTGAAACGTGAGGGGAAAAAGATCCTTTAAATATTTGACCCAAGTCACCAAAAAATGATGCCAACGCGGCTTTCTTTGTAATTCTTTGAATAATTAGTTTTAATAAATTAATTTTATTAATTATAATTAAATTGCTGTATCGTCATCCGAAATAATCATGTATATAAAATTTCAGCTCCATTGAGTGCTTTAAAATGCATTTTATTAACGACTGAAAATTTGAACAAGATAAATATAGAGAGAGTATGAGCTAATAATAGGAATTGAAAAAAATTGAGCATAAAAACTTCTGCATAGATCGAAATACGTTTATTTAAAAGAAATGACATTCTTTACATGAACTCAAAGGGATATAGTTCTAGAAGTGTATTACTTATTCAAAAGTCTGGTATAATACCTCGAATAACATAAGAGCATTCATTGCGCGCTTACATTTCAGTATTCTTTGTAAAAAAGGAATTCGCGTTATACGGCGAATATACCTACACACACACACACACACACAAATTAAACTATACAGTTTGAAAGTATAGGTACGCATTATACGCCGGTACGGCGCTATGTACGCCGGATTTTACGGTAGTTAAATAAACAAGAATCATTTATTTTTAATCCGTCTTGCTTGAATAATTCACTGAATAAGAAATTTGATACAAGATATTCATCAAAGTTTGATAAAAGATATTCAGAAATAAAATCGTTATTTATGAAAATTCTTTAAAAATATAAAACTGTTCGTTTCTTAGCGGTTAAAATCCAACCGAAAAATAGAAAATAATTCGCTGTATTTACATAGCTAAACAATGATTCCTTTTTATCTTATGAATCCAAAAGAAGAACTTCGCTTAGATTCGTGTAAAGCCTCGATAAAAAAAATGAGGGATTTTGCAAAGTTCGATAAGAAAGTGGATAGTTTTAGTTCTAAAAGTTTTATAAAGCTTTTTTATAGAATTTACAAGTTTAAAAGAAAAGGACTTTCGACTTTTAAATTTCTATCAACTTTTTTCTCTATAGGAGACAAAAGACATTGGACAGAAATAAAAAAAAATCTATGATTTAGATCCACTGAATAGTATCAAAGCGATGTTTAAATAGTAAAACAGGAATGCCATAATTAATTTCAGCATCCATTAGAAAAGCAGAAAAAAGTAGAGAAAGTGGAAAAGAATATTAAATTTATATGCTTCATTCCCCAATCGTATATATATTCTAAAATATTCTTAATGTGCCTGGGGACAAATAATGGTAAATATAAACTACGAAACCAAACTTGTTGGAAAACATTAATTCCATTAAGAAACTTTTTTTACAAATGGCTCCTTATTTCTTAAATCTCTATTTTTTCTATTTCAAAAGCAGATTCCCCTTCGATTAAAGTATAAATTAGCATTAGTTAAAAGGAAAGTTACATTTTTGTAAAGAAGTTCAGCTAAAAACATGGAAACTGTAATTTCACCTTTTTTAATGAAATGTAATTAAAATAGTATTCCTTATTCCTATGTAAATTTCAAAATATGTTTTTTTAATTTTTTTTTTGTATATAAATGAATAATCTGTTAATGTAAGTGAATATATTAAGTTGGTGTGTATGAAACATCGGATTATTAAGTGAATATGTAAATCTGCATATTTGTTTTCATCAGCTGCTTATTTAATCAAAATATGTTCCATTTGCTTCAATAAACTTTTCCAAGGAGAATTTAATGCAAAAACGGCTGTTTTAAAGAAATTCTGATCTTAAGAATCAATAAAATCTGATATAGAATTTTTTCAGTCTATCTATATTTTCATACTGTTTACATACATGTGACTTTGGCAAGGGACAGTATGGCTGTAAACGAGGCTATGTAAAAAACAAAAGTATAATGAAAACAGGGAGACAAAGTCACAAGTAAAGAAATCCGTAGTTTCATATGCATCTACGTAATAGCTGCAGCGATATAATCTATATAAGCCAGTAACAACCTTCACACCATGGTGATTATTTTGGTGTAGTGGTTAAGTTACTCGGTTTCGGACCCAAAGGTCCCGGGTTCTGTTCTACCAGATAAGCGCTCCACTTCATTTGGTGACCCTAGCTTAACTAAGAAAAGCGAAACCTCAACTGATCTGTTGTGGCGCCATCTACCCGCAAAAAAAGAGAGAGCAACCAAAGAAAAAAAATTCGTCAGATAAACATGTCGCAAGAGAGCAACCAAAAAAAATTCGTCAGATAAACATGACGCAACTCATACAACACACAAGAAACTGACCGCTCCCATTAACAACTATATCGTTCGTTCGCCTAACCAGCTCTCTGGTAGGGGAGTGTGTAGCGATATAATCTATATAAGCCGGTAACAACCTCCGCACCATGGTGGTCATTTTGGTGTGGTGGTTAAGTTACTCGGTTTCTGATCCAAAGGTCCCGTGTTCTGTCCTACCGAATAAACGCGCCACTTCATAGCAATCAGGCATAACATGACTGTGCGTGATAACATTTTTAATGTTTAAAATAGTCTTATATTTATATCGCACGTATCATGAGAATTAAATAAAAGAATTATAAAAAAAAATTTACGTTTATTTTTATTTATGTTATATAATGTAGAAATATCCTTTAAAGACTTGCTAGTTCAAACAAAAAATATCATGTTGTAGTTACATTGTCTTTTAACCTTTGAGGAAAATGAATTTTTATAAAAATTAAAGTATTGTAGAACAATTATTTTTTTAATGGTGCAATTCGTATTTCACTAAATAAGTGTATAATCTGCTCCTTTTTCGGCTAATTTGTATCAATTAAAGCTACTTGAGGCCTTTTTTTGCGTAGACATAAATTATTATATTCAAGTACAATATTTAAATTACGTGAAAATTTAATTAATTACTATACTGTGCAAATTAATTGGAAAGCAGTAAAAAAGTCACTTTTTTTTCAAAAAACTATGCTTTAATTCAAACATACTTTATATACACTGATGAACGTATATTATGACGTATATCCTTTTTAAGCGGAAGTCGCCTTTTGAACACGTTTTGGCATTCACTAGATTAATGAACAAATTTATTACTTCATCATTGTGGAGCCCCACTTGTGCATTAGTTATCAAGCGTTATTTAGTCATCATACTGTCCATCTTACCTAAGCGATTCTTCAAAATACTCAACAAATTCTCTATGAGATTTAAATCTGGGGAATTTCCAAGTTTATAAAGTCTATAAATGTATTTTCCAGAATGAAAGTCTGAATAGGGACCTAGTCATTTCGATATGAACCGGAAATAGTTTACATGAATGGAACAAATCTAAGTACTAACATTTCTAAATATTTGATTAAATTCATCGTACCTTGAATGGATCTTACCGTTATTTGTTGTGAAAAAAACTCTAAACATCTATTTCAGTGGGGGGCTTTACAGTTGATCTCATGCTCCGATTCCCTGTCATCTCGTATCGCATTTCCTTTGTAAACCTGAATAGATATAGCAGTGCGCTTTGTGCGTGGCTACTGTGTCTTGGTTGTTAGAGCATCGGACTCACGTGAGTGGTAGATCGTCAGATCTAGCCAACTGCTGGAGACTTGCCTAAAGAAATTTTATTTTCTTTGTATTTACTTTAGTTTCTTTTAGAAGGCTCTAGTGTTTACTATTATCAACTGTAATTGTAGTTAGTTGCATAATTTGTTGTATTTTGTAGGGAAAGCTCTAGAGCTTCCTGTAAATGTATATAAGCTAAAGAAATATTCAGTTTGACGAATAAAACCTCGGGTTGTTATCGTTTGACTTAAGCATCCATCCGCGTTTAATCTTTATAACAATATAATAGCTTCACCACTGAAAATCATTTTATTTTAGCGTCAGCAATCCGTAATTTAATTTTTTTTGTCCCATGCTAAACATTTTTTCTACATTCTAAAAGCTGGTTTTTTTTTTTGGTTTCCTTGCTTTATGGACATTTTTAAAGTCTAAGGCGTACAGATGAATTACTAACATAAAATTCATTTCCTAATAAACCTAAAGTTAGAGCCTTTTTTCTTGGATTAATTTTACTCTTTTTTTATTTGGATTTTATCAGTCCTTGGAGTAGTTTTCCGTCTGTATCCATATTTAGCTATATGCTTCTGGAGGATGATGATCTAGATTCTTATGTGCTGTCAGAACTCTTAATACTCTTCACACCAACTACACAAGCGATATCTCTCACTGTCATAGAAGCATAATCCTTTAGTACAGTAAAGTTTGCTTGCTTCCTCAGACAAATACTCATTTTTAAATCTATGAAGATAACTCAAAAAATAACATCCATCTGTTTCATTCAAAGACTCTCAAAGGAAGATAAACAGTCAAACTGCTTTGGCACATGCCTTGCAGACATATTGATACACAAATGTTTCACATCTCTTTCTGTCTGAGAAGTTTGAAAGGTTTGAGTAAGAATAGAATTTTTGAATAACGCTGCAATGAATAATAATCAGTTATGAAACAAATTGGCAGATTTATTGCAAATGCATTAAGATACTTTAAAATGCTCTCTTGAAAATGAAATATAAAACAACCCCATATTTACATTTACCATGGAGACCGCAGTAGCTTAGTGGTCAAAGGTAACGAACTCGTTACTGGCGTGTCAGAAGCGTGTTCGAGTCAGAACCACCGATGACTCGCAGAGTAGGGGAGCGATGCACGTTAAATCTGTCGAGAGCTCAAACGTCCTCCCGTTGGTGTGGTAGTTAGAAGAAGGGGTGCCAGATCAGGTGTCGTCCTCGTCACTTCACCATGGTTCAAAATTAAGAGAACCGTTGCCAAAAGCCCTCATATAGCTAAACAGTGCGACGTCAATATTTATTCATACACTTACTATTTGGACATTCCGTGCTCATTAATAACACAAATACTGTAAATGATACAATTATTCTTAGTAAAGTATTATAATTGCCATTTTAAATGCAGAAAGTTGATTGTATGTTCTATCGTTATAAATGCAACGAATATTGCATTTCTCATTAACAATTGATAAAAACTACGAGTATTAGAAAATGAAACAATGATGTATTACAATTATAATCATATCAAATTTATCAAGATTGTAAAACGGAAGTAGTACTATTATTTCAGACATTTGCATCTATATAATAAACATTATCACTTATAAACTAGTATCAGATCAAAACAATTTCTGTTGTAATTATGGAATAGGAAGGTTTCACGCTAACTTCTACGATGAGGCATACAGAAGTTGTTTAAATTATTTTTCATTTAGATTAGTCATGTGTATTAATTAAAATTTTAAATCTGCTTCACTAACTATATTAATAACTCAAATATAAAGTTCTGTATATAAATATCCGTATATTTAACTTTAATTAAACACTATCTTTTAGTAAAGAGAAAGAATTATATCAATTATTACGGTTTGAAATCATGTTTGTATAATTATTAAAGTAAATAATCCATGTACTTAATTTCGTAATTTTACCTCAGAATCAGCCACTCTCTAATTTGAACACATTATTTATTAGAATCATGTTTAAAATGTTTATATTTACTATAACGGATAAAGTAAACACATTACTGAAATTAGGAATTGATAAATCCAATTGTTTTAAACTTTATTGTTTCATATTTTATTGACTTTTTGAGAAAAAATTTAACATAGGAATTAGGAATTAGTAAGCAAGACATTAATTTAAAAAATTATAGAAATGTCATAAGGAGTAGGTATTTCTTGTTATTTAAGCCAGAGAACTTATAAAGCATATCAGCATATCAAAATTCCCCAATATGCATAAAAGTCATAGTCTTTTCAAACTAAAATACATAATTTAAATATCAGTGAAATATACATGTAAATTTGATCTCCGAGTTATCATGGATTTCTTCAATATTCTTACTCCACAAGCAATATCTTCTACTGAGGCACCTTTATCAACGGATATTCTCAAATGTCAACTGTTAATTGGCTATTGACTTCAATGCTAAATAGACATTGCCATGCAATGGATTCCGTCGCAATGACATTGATGAGACACAAAAATGCCGATTGCTTGACAAAGTAGGGGACAAAAATCTTTCAAACTTCTAACAATACAGTTCCTTTTAATAGTGCCAAAAGAATCATAAAGAAATACTACAGAGAACACTTCTGGTGTAAATTCAACCAAAAAAATAATCAAAAAGTGTGGTTTAGCAAACTCCTTCACATTCCAAAATGGCCACGAGATAGAGCTGAAGCCGATTTTCAAATCGCCACTGGCCATGACTGCCTATCCAAGCATCTAAACATGATTGTCATTGCCCAGAGTCCACTTTGTAAACTGTGTGACTCCAATGAAGAAATGAACACCATTCATTTGGTAAGCTGCTGTGCACTCAGCTCAGGATTCATATGGAGCAGATATTGGGAGGCCAGACACAAAATGTGTGACTTATAGACAAAACTTGTGTTTCTTTTCTTATTTTTTCTTTTATTATTTTTTGTGTTGTCCCTTGTTTTTTTGTCAATATTCTCTGTTTCTCATTTTGTTTGCAGTTGCCCTATAATCCGCCATTAGAAATAAAGAAAAAAACAATTTCCTGATATTATGCAGTAAAATGATTATTTTTTACACAAACAGGGCATTTTTGTTTGAATGAGACTTAAAATTTTCTAGAACTATTATTAATGTTTCTTTCATGTTATTAAATGAGATTTTATTTATTTGTTGAATAAGTAATAACTACAATTTTGTTCTGCATCATATGGTGTGAATTAAAAGTTTGACACTTTTAAACATATTCCTATGATAATTTTTACTTTCAATTTTTCTCCAGATATTCACCTTATATATATTTTTAATGGGAACAAAAAAAAACCTCAAACATTTTAACTTAAAATATTAAATATCAGGCATTTTTTTGTTTCATGTTATTAAAATACTTTCTTTTCTTCATATATTATTTCTTGAATCACAAAATTCCGAATGCAAAATAAAAACAAACTTACATTTTCTTCCCATAATATCCTAAAAATTTCAAACAACGAAACTAGCCTCTTAACGACACAACTGTCCTGGGAGACATATTGCACACACTCCGTTATTGTTTATAAAAGCTGTGAATTCCTGAAAAGTAAATTTTTTAGTTACTACAATTTTTTAAGAACAGAATTACCTATTCAAGTCTTCATAATATAATTCAAATAAGCAACAAAAGAAAAAATTTGAATTTTTCTTCACATAACCTTAGCAAATACCATTTATAAATATTTTCTGAATTGTAGAAATAACTTGCATATTAAAAACTGAATTACTAAACTTTGATGAAAAGAAATAAAATTTTCAAAATATTATACACTGCTGTTTGTAAAAAAAAGCAACGTGGAAAACCACGCGATAGAGGTGAAACTTCTTTGGCCGTAAAAATGCCGGAATAGATCTAATTATATTAAACTGCAGGGAGAACTTACTTTAATCAAACAAAATTCGTTCATTGTATAAAAATAATATTTTATTCAATTTTCTGGCACCATCATTTTCCAAGAAAGACACAATAGGTGTGTGGTAACTGAAGTAGGATATAAAAATCCTGGATTATATTCAATCAAGAAAACGTGAGAAACTGCATTAATCGTGGTTCCTTCTCTAGAATCAGTATTCATTGTCAAATTCAGTGAATCAAATTCAAAAATTCAATGAGTGGCTTAGCTTTTGCTGAAGCAAAATTAACATTTAAGTCTCCGCTTAAGATAATCGGCTTTTAATCATCATCGGATCCAATGATTGCAGCAGCTTCTGATGTGTACAGCTCAAAAACTTTATGGATGAAGATGACAACAGCAGCGAAAGGACTACTTGGTGATATATAGACTTTCAACTGGACCTGCTGCTGGTATTCCTTTTTTTTTCTTTCACGAAATTCTTTTCCTCTTTTGGCATTTATTCTAGGGATTCTGACTAGAATTAATTTTAATTCAGTGGAAATAAAAATTTATAATATAAACTTAATTTATCACTCACAGAAGTCATTGTGTTTGCTTACAAGACGCCATCCATAGTGATTCTGGCGCAAACGTTAGTGACATACACACAATACCCCAGACATTCACCTAACGGGAAGAGCCATATAATGGTAATATTTTGGGAGCGTTTATTCGTTGTAAACGGCACGTTTATTGTATAAAAATTACGAAAGTACGTCACACGAGTTCGTTATGAGTAGCAAGGATACCCACTTAATATCTCCAATACCTAAGAGCCTTTCGGCGTAGCAGCAAGATGCCACACACTCCATACCTTTGATGTAATTCCCCTTTAGCAATCGTCCAACTTTTTCACGGATATGACGTAAGCCACATGGTGTCCCCCGCTCTCTTTTCCTCACGCTCGCTATCTCCTCACCATGGTGACGATATGGGGGGAGAGCGGCTGAAATCACTACTTCATTTCGCTTTTTCCCTTTTACGCAAAATTGGGCAAATTTCCCATTCACTCTCGCGCCTATAGAGGTTTCACTTCAAAATAAAACACCATGAAGGAATCCTCAGAATTAAATGAACTTTGCAGCAAATATAAATTACAGGATGTTACGTAAAATAGTAAAGTTTCAGAGCCACCGTGCTTGCGTGGAGTGCGCAGTGCCCTCTGCCCGTTGTAGCGGGACGTTGAAAACAGTTAATGATTATTTGTTAGTGGCGAACGTTTAGTGAGACCTAAGTATGTCTCCACGACGAAATAAGGAGAAATTCCAGCAACATACGGAGTTTGAACGGGGGGAGGATTATCGGCCTTCGAGAAGGAAGATTTTCCTATCGCGCAATAGGAGACCGTGTGCAGCGGAACAGTTCCACAGTGATGCGAGTTTGGAAGCAATGAACCGACGAGTACCGAAAACAACTCGAAAAATCGTTTGTGCATTAAACTTCATTTAATTTTGATAGTTCCTTCATGGTGTTGCATTTTTTTAAAATAGCAGTATACAAATTTAAAAATGTAAGGTGTAACGACTATAAATTGATGACTAATACTATAGTTTAATTACAGATTGTGAGTGTTTAAATTTCATTTATACTAAAAGTAATATATCATATAAAAGAACACAACTAAATGCAGAACGTCACTAATTATTGTTTATTTTTGCCATTATAACAGAAAACACTTTGAAATATATTTGTTAGAAAAGTCTGCTTTTCGAATATAAGTTAAACTTTACAAAACTGTTTAGAGTTAAAATTTCTACAATATGATTCCACAAAATTTTATAAATCTCAAAACTCTAACAACTTTCCAAAATACTTTAACTTTTATTTGTTTCCAATGCTTCGTGATTTTTATACTTTTTTAACTATTGGAAACAAATTGATGTGCGATATGCATATTTATGAACTAATCTATCAATAATAAAATTTATTTTCTTTTTAATATTAAAATCCTTTATAACAGAGTTTCTCAAATTGTGCTTGATGACCTACGTGCGGGATGAGAGCCTATTGAAAAGTCGAAAATAAAAGGTAATTGAAAAATGTTATTAAATTACTAAACAGAAAGAAAAAAAATACATTCGGATACATTCACTCTGATATAATGTACTTATAAATGTGTCAGACTGCGAAATGCATTTGATAATTAATTTATCAATACTAAGTTTAGAACAAAAGTTTAATAATTACTAGTGACTTCCATGGGCTGTCATATTCAAAGTTTAATGTGTACCTTGATAATTTGTACGGTTTATAATTAAAGTTGTATTGTAGCTTTAGCGTCAAGTACATTATTATTGCATTCTATACATTGTTATTGTGCTGAGGGGGGGGGCGATGAAAATTATGATTGAAAATTGAGTTGCAAATATTGAATGTTTGAGAAGCACTGCTTTATGAACATCTCATCACAATAGCATTTCACTCTGATTGAATGCTTAATGATATCTGTCACTAAATCTTTCTGATGCAAATGCGTGTAATTCAAGAAGAATGCATTTAGATTCTCTTGAATCTAATGAAAGTTTCCGTCCATTGAAACAGATTTCGAGTTCATCTTTGTCATAAAACTATCTTATCGAAGTAAAACACCATTACTTTTATTGAAATTGAAAGGAAATAAATTCTCTGAAGATAATAACATAAATTTATCTTCATTATTTTAATGAATACTCATCAAAAATATCTTACTAAAATTGAGGTACTTATTTAAATGACGTAAGAAAATCTATTGAATAATGTTTTAAAAACTTTCAAAAACGTAATTTGCTTTATTTGTGCTCAGTTATTTATTTTGAGCTTTTTGAAAACAATATGCGTGTGTCATTTCTAACTTTCCTAGTAGGTGCATAGTTAAAATGTATGCATTTAATTGGGCGGAGTGTTCACATATTAAGCCCGGAAAAGGCGCGCACTCTCTCGAGAATAACGTTAGTGGTCACGCGGGGGGACAGAGTCACCCCAATCCTTTATTTACAATTATATTTATTGTACACGATTAAAAAAAACCATAATTCCAGTGTGTAATTTAATTAACGGAAAGTATACTTACCTACTTTTAAGAACTTTGTTTTCTTTGTTAATTTAAAAAAAATCCAATAAAACTGAACTAAAATAATCAAATGTGCATTTTATAATAAAAGAAGCAAATCGCACATACTTTTCGCTAACAATACAAGAATGATATTTGAAAACAAAACTCTCATATTTTGTTCAAGTTATTGTAGATTTATTGTCCATGATGATCGATAAATAGCATTTTGGAGTTTTTCTTGTTTATGTCTTTTTGGCAGGACGCAGTGTATCATGTGGTTTCGTATTTTTCTTGCTGGAGTTCTTTCCGTAGCTTTTGAAAATTTTCTTTTCAACTCAAACGTTTCATGCTTATCACTTTTCTCAAATTTTCCTTCGCTACTATGATTAATGTACATTTTTTCATCAGATTCTTCCCTTGCTTGATCAGTTTCAACTTCATCTATTAGAGATCGCACATATGCCTTTTTATTTCTTTAATTCTTTTCATTTGCATTTATAAACCATAATGAGTCATACAGCACAACAATCAAAACCACTTAGTCGTTCAGAGAGGGAAAATGTAGCCTATTTATAAAAAATATTTTGAGACAATAGTGGTCACACGGAGAACTCAGTTGTAAAAAAAAACATTTGCCACTCCCAAAAACAGAGAGGGATATGGTTTAAAACATTTTAGTTCTCCTGAAGACTGTCATTATTTTTCCTAGCTGGCTCTACACACACACAATTCAAATGCAACTCGTTAAATCTAACATCTGATTTTTTCATTGCCAGATTCAACACATAAAAGACTATTAATCTCAACTTAAAAATATAGACATAAATTATTTCTCTGCCAAATAGAATTAAATACGCTACTCCTAACTAAGTTCTCGTTGAAAGAGGAATAACATATCCAAGCTCATCTACTTTCCTTCATCCATCAACACCTGTTACTACAATGTCTCCCTGACGAACGAAATTAATTAGACTGGGAAAATTCAAAGAATCAAGAGAAGCTATAAAGTATCTGAATCATCCAAGGCCAAAACTGGCCTATTATAGCTCAGAGTGATACTGCACTTGCGCAGGATTCGTAGTCTGATATTCGTATCTGAGTAACAAAGTGAAATACAGAACAGAAATCAGCTATATCCAAAACCATCCGACGAGAAATTGATTTATTTGAAGATGAGGAATTTAGAGATAAATACTTGGAAAAAGTATATCGCACATTGCTACCAGTACTACAAACTAGCGTAGATGCCGAAAGAACGTTTTCGGCAGCTGGTAATTTTTGCACAAAATTATGTTCCTGGCTTAATGACAATACAATTAATGCATTATGTTTCTTAAGATCGCATTTCAAAAATTTGTAATAGTACCACAGATTGAACAGTGATATAAATAAATAAGATGTTTCTTTATTTTTTTTGTAATTTTTTATTTACTGTTATAATTTATAAAATCCAAATTATTTCTTGTGATATTTACACCCTGTAATAAAACTGGTAAGTAAAACAAAGAAACAATTGTGTTTTCTTTCGTTTTCTAAAATTTCTACTACCGGAATTAAAACCGGTATCCCGGTATTAAGTTCTAAGAAATACCGGATACTGGTATTGAACTTTTGGTCCGATATTGCAATCCCTACTTGCGACAACTTTTTCTTAAAAAATGGAGATATGGGGATTTTTTGTTGGTTTTAGATTTGTTTAATACATTTTAAGAAAACTATGCTAAAATTAAGAAGTGAAAAAGAAATTATTATTACTAGAATGGGAAAAGATAGGTAAAAATTGACAAAAAATAACATAAGTATGGCATCTTGCTTAAAGTAATGGTATCTGCTTTTACTAAAACACTTGTAGTTTTGGTTCTAGTGAACGGAAAATAATGAACTTGTTATTTTAAAATGCTAATAAGATGACCTATTAAAAAAAATCATAAAAAAATAAAATGCCAATTTTTGGCAAAATTTACAATTGAAGGGCAGTCGGATACCTTAATCCTCATCAATTGGTTTCTATGAAGTTTAATTTTTTTTAAAAAAACTCTTCTATAAGGTTTTCTCATAATGTTAAAGTAAAATTGATGATGATTATACAGAAGTATACAATAATTTATGTCTATTTTGAAATTGTACTCATAAAAAGAAGTGGGAATAATAGGAACTAGAAAATATTTCCTTTAATTTAATGAAATTTCAAATTTGAATGAACCAAGTAATACAATTAAAATATCCTTACATTAGTGTGGGAACTGTGCACACACACAAAAGATTCTTACCAAGATAGAATTGTTTTGGAACAAATATCTCTGTTATTCTGCGTTTTCAACTACACTCTGTAAATTTGAAATCTTAAATGTAAATCGTCTTCCAACGGAATCCACTTTCTGTGCTGATGCAGTGCGATCAATATCTCGCTATTCGATTCCTCAAAAGCTTACTGCATCCTTCCACGAATTCCTTCATCATCTTTCGCTCTTCTATCTTCATCAATCAATCAATTCTCTGAAACTTTTACAGTATTAAAGCAAGTTTAATTTTCCTGAAAAATGAAGCATTTTGGAACGTAATTGAAACTTATCTGAGAAATAATACATTTTAATAGAATTTCAAATGTCAATCATTGCTGAAACATAAGTAGTAATAAATTTATATATTTAAGAAAAAATTTATTTTTATAAGTGTAGTTAACTAATAATATGTGTTTAATTTGCTGTTAAATAACACTTGTCAATATAGATATAAATTGTTTTAAATAATAGATTGTATTGAATAATACCTCTAACATTTTTTATTGTTTTTAATTAATTTTTTAGTTTAAAAAAAGTTATAATTTTTTGTGATAGGCATGAAAATCTATTTATCTTTTTACTGTTCTCCCTACTTTAAAGTAATAAAAATAGCTTTTATATTAGAATTTAAAAATGATATAATGGAAATATGGCATTTTTCAAAATCAAACTCTGTATGCATCAATGTCATTAATCTTAGATAATACATAAATTTTAGTTTAATATCATAATTGGTCTTAAAGTCTTATATAAATTAATTAAAAATGTATATAATGATAACAAATAAATTATTATTAATAATAAACATATTTGTAATATATAATTAATCCACATGTATTGTGTGTGGATTTGCTTATATATATAATAATGTATGTTTCAATGGAATATCTTTTCTCCAAACTTAAGAAACGTCTTACAGAAAACACCATCATTGAATGAAAATAAATAATATTTATAATGTTACTTTAATATATACCGCATTATAATAGTAATATTGATTTTATAAAATGAAACACACATTTACAAAGTATATCAATACAACGGTTATAAACTTTCAGGACAGATAAAGTGTGCACCTAGACGTGGTAAATCACAAAACAATGCATGGTCGGAAACGCTTTCCTGGCGTGATAGAGATGACACAAAATACAAGAAAGACAGGACACAAATAGGAGGAGGAAACATGTGTATTATCTCTAGTACTGCAAAATACTGAAGAAAAAGAACATTAAAAAGACAATTATTACCATCAAAGTACGAGTGGGAGGGAATCATGGTACTTTTTTTTTATATGCAGAATCTGCCAAACAGTTATATGAGATAGCCCACTTACTGTGAAGGTATTGTTCTGCACCAATCCAGCACTGTTTACTCGTTGTTGTGAATTATGGACCAGGTGGTCTGAGTGGGTGGAACGTAGTTTGACACCACGCTCAGACCTCAAGTGGTCTATCTCGACAGGAACCATCTGTAACGGATTCTACTTCAGTCTTAATCTTGAACTGGGCTTCGGTCCACCTAGTGCCGTTGTTTACTAGGACTTTTATCTCGAATATTAGAATTTATTCTCTCTAAGTATTTCAGTCTAATTAATGTAATGGTTTAATTTGTTAAAGATTGTTAAGTTTATTGTTGAAAGTTATTGTTACCAATAAATCCAGGAAAAAGACAATTATAGGACTCCAGAATATTATTATTTTATAACACCACACACAGCATCAGTATTTATTTCACTCGTTGTTTAGCGTTCTTATTCTTCACTCACATTCATTCCTGTTTGGTTACGATGAAAAATCCGCTATCAGACAATTTCTGGTGCAAGTGTTCAGAGAAGTCGCAGCTGGGAATTTGCTTCCTGGGATTTAACTGGGTATACAACTACTGTGTGGCTCACCCATTGCAATCAGTATGCTAGATGTCCTGTTTGCTAGATGCATATCAATGAGCTCAGGATTCGTGTAACATTCCATTCATTCTACTACTTCTCTGTCAACAGGCGAAATGAAGCTTCATTGCTATCGAGGCAGCAAAAACCACTTGTGAAAAAGATGCACCGTTATTTGATGCTATGATTTACCTAGTTCCATCTGTCGTATACACAAAATAAAGACTTCTCAACATCTTTGCTGTAGTAAGAAAAATAAACGTGTTTAATCACTTATTCGTATTCTGTCTCTTTTGTGTTTTATGACGTCACTACCACGCCAGGAAAACGTTTTCGACCATGCATTGCTATGTATTTTTCCCATGTTTATGTGTACTCTCTGTGTCATGAAAGCTTGTGACCGTTGTACTGTTATAACCTGTATTGTCATAGGTAACTATATATATTTAAGAGAATTTGTAATACTCATGTACAACAAAAGGAAAATATCATTTAAGAGAACAATAAAATTGAAAGTTAAGAATCAATAAAATTAGTTTTTAAAAAATTATTGTATTTCAATTGTTTATTAAATACCTTCCATTGGTTTCCATACATATCACATAAAAGTGTATTTCAATTTACACTGATTTATTTTATGGATTTTTTTTAAAAGAAAGCTTATGAGTAAAACAACCGTCTGATAATATGTCTACTAGCTGCATGGCCCAACGTTGCACAGGCTTTCTCGAGTTTATAAATTTTTCCTTCCCTTCTCAATATCAGCATTTCTAGGAAAAGGTGTGATTTCTTTGTAAAAATGCCAATAAAATATTATTTTTCGAAATTGCTTTGATTTCTGTAACTCGTTGTAATAGTTTCTTTTCCCTCCATTTAGCCCGACGTTCACGGGCTGTTACGGAGTGTATAACTTAATCTCCATGAGAATTTCACCTATTCATCATGACGCCAGCACTTCGGTGGGGGTGGGTTCGCGTGAGATGTGAGTGATTTCAGAAAGGATGTCACATTAAAATTCTCTTTTACGAAATTTGTTCCACGTCTTTTCATAGTCAGACAAATTACTTTTCACTCCATTTAGCACGGCGCTGCACGGACATTTTCGAATGCATAACACATTGCTATGGAAATTCCCCTTCTCCTCTCAGAGTCAGCACTTTCTGGTTGTGTGTGTTATTTCAATGTCATTACCATTTACTTTTTCGAAATTTCTTTAACTTCTTTACCCCATTGTCAGAAAGATTTCTTTTTCTCGCTCTTTGCCCGGATTTACACGGTTTTTTTTTTCTTGTGTAAAATTATTTTTGTCTCTTTTTTTTCCCCCTTACAGATAAGACTTTTCTTCAAATTTCGATCAATGACTTAAAAACAATACTGCTTTAATTAAAAATTATTAATTTAAAGCAATAAAAAGAAAATGATTGTTTTGCTAAGAGTAAAACAAAAAAAAACTTTTATTATTTTTTAACAATAATTAGTTTCTAAGAATCTAATCTAAAATAATAAAATAGATTTCAGATTTTCAATAATCGCTCAATCGTTACAAACAGTTAGCTTAAAAATGTCTCCAAAAAACTAATGTAATTATATCCAAAATAATAGACGATGTACTTTTTATAAAAAATATTTAATTTAATAATGAAATAATAGAAATACTCCCTCGATTTTTATAAAACATATTAATTTATATCCATTATCGATAATGTATAAATAAAAAAAATCTTACTGTTGGCAATTGAAATTATTG
Source organism: Trichonephila clavata (assembly GCA_019973975.1). Taxonomy (NCBI): domain Eukaryota; kingdom Metazoa; phylum Arthropoda; class Arachnida; order Araneae; family Nephilidae; genus Trichonephila; species Trichonephila clavata. The sequence continues at coordinate 64,255 of BMAO01028213.1, read as the reverse complement.
CTTTTTTGCTGGACGTTGAATGTTTAATTTAATATATATTAATGTAAAAAACAACACTCTCGGAGGGGAGCCTAGAATTTTGTTTACATTCCCTGGAAAAAACATTAAAAAAAATATTATCTGATAAAAACATTTTAGTATTTTGTTATATTTTTATAGATTTTCATTCCACTGTGTTTCAGAAAATTATTTAAACACGTATCTGAAGTAAAAAATGTATATAATATTATAATAACTAACACATACATTATTCCTCATGAATCACAGAGCATTTATTAAATTTCTTGAAAGTAGCATGTGCTTAAAAATTCTGCATATTATGTCAGTAACGTAATTTTTCAAATGTGTACATTGATATATTTTTAAGTAAACTAAAAGTTTTATGAAGGAAAATAAATTTTAATATTGACAAATTTTTCAATGAGTTTCAAAATTCTATTTTATGCTTCATTTTTTTCTTCAGATAACATACAAAAACGTCCGTTAAATGCATTGCAAATAATTGTTATTGGTATTATAAGCTTATTTAAATAAATGCTGAGTAAAAGTTAATTTTTCACAATATAACAGAAATTTTTGTTTTATTAACGGATGTAATAAATGAACTTATAGAATTAAAGATATAAGAAAAAAGTAATTTTTCACGCGCATTTTATTTTATTTGCCAAATTTGGTGATTTTTATTTGTTACAGTCAACCTCTTCGTCCAACGTCGAACAGAGTATAAGTCATTACTTAAAAAAGTCGACACACAGTTATTTTACCTTGAATGCAGTGTTATTGGGTTCACAGTGGAAATGAGCCAGTCATACTAAGATTGCTGTGTCTAAGTGTGTTCTGTTGCATAGCATGTAAAAAAAATCATTCGATTTTCGAACCTTGGACAGAGCAGACACCTCGAAACGATGCTCTAAGTTCTGATAAAATTGCTAATTTGTTGCAAGAGCTTTCTGAGAATGAATCGCGTGGTGGCTAAATGTCTTGTAATTTAAATTCCAGTGAAGACATAAGATTGAGGGGAAAGTGACTGCAAAGAATCTGAAGAAAGTGCAGATGTAATTGATCATATATCAATAAATACTGATATATATGTAGTTAAAGATAGCAAATAATGGATACCACATAATAATAATGTTTCTGGTTGATTTATTTCTCGAAATGTCTTGCGATAAAGCAGTGGTCCAACAAGCCTCGCGTGAAACATAATGTCAACGTCAGTTTTTTTATGATATAGGGTCATGATGTATGATAATTACTAGAAATAATATTAAAAAGTCTTAAAACTAAGCCCTACTGAACAGTAGTAGTGCAATTATTTAGTTATTACAATTATTTTATATATTTTATATCATGGTGTGTCGAAACGACGCTGGTGGACGTTTAAAGGTAATCGAAATCCCGGACGTTCTGGTGTTAAAGAAGGAATTGATCATCAACAACAAATTAACACCCATTTTAAGGAAATAACTCCGTAATTAATTCAAGAGTCCTAATACCTAATTGCCTCTTTTGAGTCTAGTACCCCTCCCCCGCACATACCCTTTCCATCAAGTCTAAGCATTTTACAAATTCCTTTATATCCTATGATATCGCCTTAAGAGACAAACGAGTCAACATTAGTGATTTGTATTCATCAACGAAATAAATAACGTCGGGTGAAGGTTCATTTAGTTCCCAGCGTCAGCATCTCTTTTACAATAGAAATCCTTAAGCTAGTTTCAAACAAAGCGACTTACTTGATTCAGCTTAGTTGTCTCTTAATCAGTGGACAAATCTAAATACCCTTTTGCATCGAATGCTGTTATCTGTATTGATTCAAGTAGTGAGGATAAGAACGGAGAAGGAATAGATGTATATATTTGTGTATGATGGAGAGCCTCTGGGAGATGAATTAATTGAGTATGAAAAGAGACAGGCGATTCATATTTATAAACCTAATTTTCATTACATTTCCTATCATATATTTAATCAACTACCTCTTCGTCTGAAACCTGCTTTAGTCTTCAGCACAATCTAAATAAAGGGCAGTAAATACACCCTTATGATTCATATTATTGTTGCAAATTGAATGGTATTGCGAAGTGTTTCAGTAAGTTAAATAGAGAAAACGAAATAATTCTTCACTCGTTGGTATTTATTTTCTGTTGGAGATAGGTAAATATATTTTTAATTCTCAGCTGAAATTTGCCGTCTATACTCTTAGTACTCATTCACAAGAGTAAATATCGCCATTTACTTTGAAACGCATTCACGTCCCTTCTACCTTGTGACCCAGCTAGAGGTGGGGAAGGAACTAAATGATCATACGACATGATGAATTTTAGTTATTTTATTTATCACTATAATCAACTCAGACACAATCAACACTTTAAACAAGATAAATATAATCAGCAATAGAGCCAGAGGGAGACGCGATTCGCGTTAGGGAGAATATATTCAATCATGCAGCTCTACCTTTAATATCACTTTACATAGAGCAAAAATACTTAATGTACTCACTACTACAATTGCGATCTAATGATTAACTTAAGACGAAGTGACAATACCTGACTTTAGGCAGTCTTCCAATCAATTGCAATTAGGCTTTAACGCTACTTCGTTAGCTTAACTTATCACTTTCGTAATATTCCACGTTCTGGCTCCTTACTTTGTTTACGTATACGTTTCACTGCCAATTTATTTCACTTCTAATCTATTCACAATTCACTAACTCTTAAATACGCGAAGGAAGAATATATATATATATATATATATATGTAATACGACGATATTGATACGACGATATTCGTTGGAATAGATTCTTTAAACTGATATTGAAGAAACATTCTTGAGGTTAATTAAATCTGTTTATTATACATCTTGAAAACATTTAAGCAAGACAAGGACGACACATAGATGTACGTAATCACAAATAGACACACACACTAGCTGCAGCAGACTACATGATGAAAAAGGGACAAGCGAAAAAAGCGGCGTAACCGTGTGATCCGAGTTTTTATATTGGCGGTGAAGGTCGTACGACTCTTTTGTAACAGGAGTCGTGATTGGATGTAAATGCGCGCGAGCAATTAGATTAAGATTAAGATTATGCGCGCGAGCAATTAGATTACGATAAAGATTAGGCGCGCGAGCAATTAGATTAAGATGCGAAAGAACTAGGAAATGATTTAACGAGGTATAGTTAAAAAGAGTTAGAAGAAGTCATTATATATATACATATATATATATTAAACTTAATTTACATATCACGTTTTCTGCTTTTCAGAGAAGATTGGTTAAAAATGCTGGCCCAAAAGAATTCGCCAGAGGGTTAGTGGAAGGACGCGTATAGATACGTCACATCTTCTATTATTATTATTATTATTAACTTTTCCTTAACCACATTAATAAATTGAAAATTTTGAAACTTCAGAATGATCTCTGTTTTTTAACAAGATTTAGTAAGTACACTCATATCTATAATAATTCAGAATCCCAAGGGATAATTCAGAATCCCACGGAAATAGAACTCTAGAGTAAACACTTCACCTGCAGAGTTATCATGCAAATCTCTTCAAGAATAATATGCTAATTATACTGGAAGCAACCAGATGACACCGATAATACTTCACAATGACGAGAGTGTAAGAAAGAGGTGTATAATGAATTGTGGCAAAGAACTAAAATTGCTCACAAGCATTCTGTAAGCCGATCAGTCCCATAACGGATATTTAAGACGCAGAGAACGCATGTGGAGGATTTTTTACGTGCAAAATTATCGGCCACCTGGAATGCGGGCATACTTAGGGAGAAGTATCCGATTCACTTGGAATTTCCAAAAATGTCATCTGCAGAGTATGGCATCGATTCTAAGATGGCAATAACTTCATAGACACTACAGTACATGTCGCCTCCAAGTTCCAACGTCGAATGAAGACCTGTATTTGGCAGTAACAACCAAAAGAAATAAACGGAGCACAGCATTTCATCTGTCATGTCAGCTATCAGCAGTTACAGGCACAACAGTTTCAAGGCTACATAGTACAGACATTTTAGGACATATTGGTCTGTATGCTTGCAGTTGTTAACTGAGATTAGAGAACATGCAATGTGAGCATCAATACAGTGGTCTTGTGTGATGTTTCCCGACGAGTACAGGCTTCGCTTGCTGTCTAATTCCCTTTGAATTTTCATATGGAGAACGCCAGGTACACGTTACCACTTAGCCAACATCATTGTACGGTATTATAACAATGGTGGAGGATTTCTCGTTTGGTAGAGAATTATACTGGCTTCCTGAACAGATGTGCTTGTTCAAATCGAAACCATGTTAGGCCAAATTTATCGGAATATTACTCTGAAACAACATGTACGTTTGTTTAAAGGAGCAAAGCGTGGAACTTGTGTTTATGGATGACAACACTCATCCTCACTGGTCAAAAATGGTAAACGAAACCTTTCAATCTGAGGATAACACTAGTATGGAAAGTCCAGAATCCTCACGTGACTTGAATCCAATAGAGCATATGTGGGACCTTCTTAGCTGACGAGTTGCAGTCTGTCAACCATTTCCTATATGTGTATTGCTTGCTGAATGTAGTAATCTTCCCCAAGATTAGCTCGATAATGTGATACTCAGTATGACTAGACGTTATACAGACTGTATTTCATCGCATTTGAGACATATAACGTAGTAACAATCAAACCATTCATGAAATATTAAGTTTTTTGTAAAGTTGGCATTTTTTGTAATTGCTTTAGTCAGCAGAAATAATCGTAGTTTTTATAAACAATATCATATATACACCATCATTTTTGTTCTTTCTCATTTGTTTAATAAATAGGTTGTATGAAGAAGTCGCGTTTGTTTTGTTTCTGAATCTTTATTTGCGGATCTGGCATTATCTCTAATTTATGGACAAGAATGTAAAAAGAGAATTCAGTAGTGCATGCCTTTACAAAGACTTATTCTTTGCTGCACAATTTTTTTTATTTATGCCACCATTGTTGAAAAGCACGGCACTGGTATTTTCAGGAATGTAGCTCATTAAGAGAAAAATTCGAATTAAAATATTAAATGAACTGCTTGAGAATATCCTACGAACTGCAATCTCTTCAATCAAATCAGATAGTGTTGCATTAGTTTCAAAGAATCAATGTGTAATATCACATTATTATTTCTAGTTTTCTTTATTCTGATAAAATTTACATTGAAATGTGAAAACAAAAAATGTCATGAAGGATGCATAACACAGTACCAATCTAATTTCATGATGCAGCCTTTATAATACAAAAATGATAAATTATTAAGTTAAACATGTTTACTGTACAATAATTTTATTCTTTTGCTCATGAGCTTATGTTAGTGTGTTAGAATTAGGTATATGTTGCGCAGTCCTGAGAAACTCCTTTTCTTCTAATGCGGTCCATGGGAAACAAAAAAGATTGGATGCTGGTGATGGTACCAAAGCGTTTTTTTTTAAATTTATTGTTCGATGTATATGAAATCTATGTTTCTGCCTTAAGTATTGCCTATTTCAGTAGGCAATACTTAAACAACATTTGAATGATCCTACACGAGATGGAATCATTGGGAAGATAATGAAAATTCGAATTTTGCAAGTATGTCTCTCTGAGAATCAGGATCATCCATAACATCGTTCACCAGATAGAAGAGCATTTTAACCTACAGGAACTAAGTATCTGTCTGAGGGTCCAGTAGTAGTTGTTCATGAGCAGTTGATAACTATTATAGTGTCCTAAAGGCAAGAAAGGACAAACAGGGGAGAAATCACAAGGCAGACTATTGGATTGTATATTTATCGTAATTAGGAGGTTGTGAAGTATCTATACGCGCCCTTGTTACTATTTCTCTTGGGGAAACTTTGGGGCTAGCATTCGCGTTAATTCACAGCCTCTGAAGAAGAAACCTTGATATATAAAGTCAAGGCTTTGTAAATGTAAGATAGAAGGAGCAGGAGAGCTGTTGCGGTGCTTCGTAGGTCAGAATATTTCATTGAGTATTTGATAAACAATGCGCGAGTTAAGGAAGGAGTTGCTAAGATAATAAATTAGTGGATTAAGGATCTAAGATAGATTGAATCAGATTTAGTTAATCCGATGACTTGCGCTTATTAACTTAGACTTGTTTACTTAGAGTTGTTAACTTAGAGTTGTTCTTGCTCTCTTTATATATCACTCCTAGGGTCTCCTTTTATAGTTTCACTTGTGATTGATTAAATATGTTTGAATAGTAATAAAATAATAATTATTATGGAAGTTTCTGGTGATTTTTTGTTTCCCCCCACTTCTTAAGTAGGCAAGACGGGGAAGGAGCGACTCCAAATAGGTCTAGCTCATAAGATTACTTAGGGGTGATCTACTTGCATAAAAACTGATATGGTAAATGATATTTACACTTGCTCATCGGAGATGTTATTTTCATTAATTCGGGACTAGTCAGTAATAGAGTCCATTATTCTTTACGGATAACAACAAATTTAGAGTGATGAGTGATTTTAGAATGATGTACATCTGAAAAAATGTAGAAAATGCAACAACTCTTCCATCATAATTAAAGGATACCTTTTTTGAAGTAGCAGTGTTCTAATTTGGGGAGGTTTCCCATTTTGTAACCTTAATGACCTTCGCTTCTTTCAAAGAGATTCAGTCTTTAGACTCTGCTGTTTATCGATGATCTCCTTCTTTCCGTGAACATCTTGAAGGGGTATTATTTGTTCTAGGTGCAGTTTCAAGAACAACAATGCTACACCTTATCATATAATGTCTACCGAAAAGCTGTTGAAAGTGAATGTAACTAAAGCAAACTAGATCCCCCAATCTGACGAGTTTCGGAACGTTTCCTGTTCTTAACGCTTGCAATCTCAGACGATTCTGGAGCTCCGAATACGTGAGGAACACTTTAGAGAGTCACATAGTAGTCACTTCACCAGACACCAACATGATCTTAGAGTTTAGAATAAAGTTATAAGGAAAATGGTAGCAATGCCTAAACAGCTAATAGACAAATTTGTGCTCAGAATGGACAGAAAATGTAAACCTTATACAGCAATGAGGGGTGATTATGCTCCTTATTAAAAGCCGAATTCTTCTTGTCAGCCTACTGTCTACGGACGTTCCAATGTTCTGTCCAATTGGGCTCGAAATTTGAATGAGCCCCTTTTTATTTATTTATTAATTTACTTCATTTGATAAGTTATGCTTTTACTGTTTCCTTTTCTTATTTCTTGAGAATCCCGTGGCATTATTTGTAAGAGTTTGGAACTCTTTTTCACAACATTACATTACAAAAACTTTCTCATACTTATTTTTAAACTATAGTATACAAAGTATGATATTGACAGGTAAACATTTAAACAAAGAAATATTTTTAATTATTTTTCTATTGATCAAATATAAGAGTTCCCTTTTTTGATATTGTATTTTATTGTAAAGTTCTCTTAGCATAAAAATTTTAATTATTAAAATTACACAACCATAACTGTTCATTTTAAATGATTTGGCATTAGCCTACAATTATTTGTACAATTTCATGAAAGTTTTCTCACATATTTCCTGAAAGAATTTTAAAAGTTAGATCAAAATTTTAAAGTAATATATATTGATCTTGAAAAATACTTAGTTGTACGCAATTGATACGTAATTGCAAAAAATAATATGCTGAAGAAAATTATTTTTATTAATTTTATTTGTCATGATCCATCGATCGCGGGTGTGAGAGGATTCGAATAAGAATCAGTTATTTTTCAATTTAAACAATTTTATTTCTTTTTTCCATTACTAAGCTTTATAAGAATACGGGAATGCACTCTGATAACTGAAACCGAAGAGCAATCCAACTTATTAATCTAACTATATTATAAATAAGTGCACTTATCTGTTCTCCTGAGTGCTCTTGCTTCAACACTTGCTTAATCTTTTCTTCTTAAATTAACAATACTAAGTGTAACCACCAGTCACCCACACTAAGCTTTCTTCTTATACTCAATTTTCAATCATCATCCCGCCTACTTCACGTCTAACACTTAAACAGAAGCCTCCCCTTACATAAAATCAAGTCATCTCTACGGAAAGCGATTTTCAATTAAAACCATACTTATGAAGAGTATTTTACCCAAGAGGATTAGTGGGAGCCCGAGTAGTACCCGTTACACATTTAGCTGTCAATGTCGATAGCTTTACGCAAAATAATATAAAAATAATTAGAATAAAAAATACCTTTTTGTAGAACCCTATTAATTTGAAATTGCAGTAAATACAATACAGATAAGTTAGCGATGTAGTATTAATCGTTTAACTAATCAATATATAGATAATTAATAATTTAACAACTTGAATTAATTGTTGTCGCTTTTTATCTTCAATAAAGTAAATTTTCTTTGAAACATGAAACTATTAGGTGTAATAAGTATGTAATGAATAAATTTATAAAGGATGTAAAAGTTTTAATGAAATTCTTAACCACCGAAACAATTATGATATAATAGCAGCAATCCACTGAAAAATAAAGGAAACTGCAATCTTAAAATATTTTGTATAAAGCATATATAAATAATGACTATTAAGTGTTATATATGGATAAATAATAACAATTTTAAGTTATATATATGTGAATAAATAATGACTAACATTAAAATCAAATTTTTTTTGAATTATGTCCTTTACAGTTTCATATTTTTGTAAAAAGAAAAAAACAAATTATTTTTATATAAATTCGATCATTTTGTTCATTTATAAAAATGTTTATAAACAATTTTCTATAATATCACTTATCTTAATATATATATATATATATATATATATATATATATATATATATATATATATATATATATATATATATATATTACGTAAATCATGATGAGAAAAATCAGTTCCTGTATTTTATCCATCTACTGAATTTTTTTAAGTAAATTGAAATAAAAGTTTATTGTTTAGTTGTAAAATTCAGCAAAGATTATTTTTTTAAAATGCATTATAAAAACTATGAATTTAAAAGCTTATTGGAGAATATACTAAAGTCAACTCAAAAAAATTGCTTACATTTTCTTTTTAATTCTTGATCGTATGACTTAGAATATTTTTAAATTAGATTGTTCATGTATTTACTGAAAGTAAAATATTATCCTGTAAAAGGGGTTTGCGTTAGACAATATATAATTTCTCAAATATAATACATTTTCCAAATTAAATTTAGTCTCAAATATCTTGAGATATATATCCATCGTCTGTCATTTATAAAGAAATGTTATACAAGCAACATAGAATGATTGTAATATTTTATATGCGCCTAAATATAAAATGTACAAAATTCACGTATTAGCGCTTTCATATATGTTGATTTCGTTTAAATAGAAAAGTAAATTTTGTAATAAGCAATGCATGGAAAATTATTCCTTTTATATTTTAAAGTATACTAGTGCATGTTATACACAGTCTAGTCACATTAATGTGACCACCTGTCAAAAACCAGAATAACCACCTTTCACTGAGCGGATTGATGCGAGACGTGCAGGAAGAGAGTCAATTAGGTTCCTGATGGTGTTCTCTGGGATGTTGATTCATGCCGAAACCAGTGCCGTAATTACGCGTGTGAGGAGATATGGTGCGAACAACCCGATCGAGATGATCCCACAGATTATCGGGGGTGTGGGGTTAAGTCAGGGAGTTTGCTGGCCAGGGGAGAACGTCTAACTCATCACGGTGCTCTTCAAACCACGCACGCACACTTTCAGCTTTATGGTACTTGGGATTGTCCGTCAATAATTGTACATTTGTCGTCTATGTATCTGTTCATTATATTGTCTTTCCGTCTGTTCATCATATTGTCTTCCCACACGAAAAGACCAATTCTATTCCAGCGGTCTCTTCCAGATGTTAGTACGATGAATGTCTGTTCTTACTTCTGGCTATTTCAACTGGAGCCGATAATTGACTCTCTCAGACTGAAATAACCCGCATCCATAAAAAGAATATCACTGCATTGATGATACACCAAGTCTTAAGAGTGCATTGCACTACTATAAAAGCTGCCGCCAATGGGCTTCTATCAATTGTATGCTGCATTTCCAACGGCGTTCGAATAGGCTGCTTTCATGAATGCACCTGGTCATGATTAATCAGGACGTTTTTATCTGGATGTCATACGTAATTGTTGAGTGAGCTGCTCATCATCTCTGATTTCAGCTCATTGTTTCATTTCCGTGTCTTTTTGCCTGCACGATGATATATTAGCCATCCCTTGACTTTGTTTTCCCTTTAGCTAATCAAGGCCAAAAATTTTTACCACGGTACCTGTCCTTCAGAAAGCTTTTCAAAAACTCATGTTCAATAATTTTATCTTCTCTTTTCCACTCAAACAAGAGAGCAACACTCGTGAAACTACACACCTTAAAGAGTTTGCATATCATTCTACTTAGTATAAAGGAGTCATTTTAGTCGCTTATAGCCATATTTGCACTAACGACCCTACTGTAATTGCATGTCTGCATTTCATACTTTTTTCTGCGCTACACTATGGACACTGATTTCCCACATTTTGTGAACACTAACGTGACCTTCAATGACATGGTCTTAAATCTTGCAAACACGTCACTCTTCTATGGAATTCTAAGAACGGGAAAAGTGAAAGTTGTACCCCAAGGGTAAGGGGTTGTGGGGGCATTATAGAAAAAAATTGCGTTTTGAGTTTTTTAGAGATACAGGTTTGAAATCTTCGCAGACATGTTTCTTTTGTTAGTAGAGGTCCACTAAGAATAGGTTTGGGGGAAGTCAACGCTAAAGGAGGAGAAGAGTGAGTGAGCTAGCAAAAGTTAGATCGAGTTTTATGTTCTTTTTTTATAATTTCATGGCTGCATGCTGAAAAATGAAGTTGCTTAAGTTTTGCGAACTAATATAGTGTCATGAATCTAATACCAAGTACTCTAAATACAAATTGTATTTTTAGTAAGGGTAAAGCAATTATTCATGCATTTGAGTCCTAATATTAAAAAAGATTTGAATGCGATTCAATGTGACTTCAGTTGCAACTTTTTAACTAAAAAAAAATTTCTTTAGAAGAAATAATTAATGATAACAACTTTGCGTTAATGTTAATATCATTTTTAAATAAAACTTGTTCGTAACCTTACTAATCACATTTCAATAAATTAGTTATAAATGAGAGGCCAGTGGCCGATGGGTAGCGTATCGAGCTTCCACACTATAGGTCTGGAGCTCTATCCTCAGGCTGGGCAAGGTCGACTCAGCCTTTTATCCCTTCAATTGGTCGATAAATGAGCACCAATTTTGCTTTGGAACTAAACCCTGGAGGTTTCGCTTCTGACTGACCACCTGATAGGTACATCTGCTCATGAACCTCATCGCCCAAAGGTCATGTATACTAAGATGGGCACAGTAGGCCTTGGCCCTCATGGACTGTTGCACTACTGAGTTTAGTTTAATTATAAATCATAAAATATCTGACTAAGTTTAGGCTACGTTTCAATGTCGAGTCACATTAAACGGGTCTTATATTGAAAGGGAATGATGGTTTTATTCTGGTGTTTTTATATAATCAATTAATCTCTATTCTACATTACAAAAGTTAAAATTTATATCGATAATAGACATTTTCAATATTAAATATTCTGTACTAGAAATAAAAATAATACTAAGATTTTCTAATTTATTATTTATTTTGCATTTCTATTTTCGAGAATTTTTCACTAATAATTTGTAATACATCTTGATAAGTAAACCCCTTAAATCTCTCTTCTTCCAAAAATTTTTAGACTTTTAAATATCAATCGAATACACACAGACATGTTGATCTTAATTACCGCGCTCAAAATTTAAACACAACTTAATTGACCAAATGCGCAGGAAAGAAAATCAAACTGGAAAAATAATTATCCATTCAAATGTTTTCTACATTCTTTTTTTATACAAATTACGTTTTTAACAGTTTTTTAACGATCTGAAAGTTTTAAACCTCACCATTAAGCTAATCTTTAAATATTCTAAAAAGTTATAGCGGAAACCATTTAGATAACGAAAAATTTCATATCTTTTGGGTATATATTGGGTTTCCATTAAATAAATACATTAGTCTATATTTGAATCAATCCTTACAAATCAGTGATACTAATACCACTAGGGCATCATTAGGAATTAAAGAACCTCAAGTCAAGACTTTCATCATAAAGGACGCTGAAACTGAGATGTCAAATGGATTCATCCTCTAACGCGTAGAATACTTGAAGTTGCAGCACGTTAAATCGAATGGCTTATAAATCGCACAAGAGAAGTAATTTTCAGTTCAGGTAACGTTTTCATCAAACGACCGTAGTTTCAAATTACGTGAACCCTAACCAACAGCTTTAATATAGCTTTAGAGAAGGAGCTCATACTGGCAGCTACGTGGATAATTTGCATTCTGTAGAATGATTTCAAAGCACCTGTAAGCGTTCATGAAAAATCCCATTGCATTAGCTTTATTTTTATAGATGGATATATTTTAATTAGATTTAGTTGTGTATGTCACTAAGAATACAAACGTACCGTGATATTATGTTGCAGAAAAAAATAGTTTTCGCAGTAAATATTTTAAAAATAAAATATTGCTTAAAATCCGTTCTGAATTAAATGACTTTAAATATGGATCGTTGAAATGAGTTTTAAGCTGGATCATTCTTAGCGTAATAGATGCATGTAGTTATTTAGTGGAACAGTATTTATTCATTACAGACCGCACGCGTTGGTTTTAATGGTTGAATATCTAAATTTTGCGTACTAGCTGTATTTTAAATTAAAATTAAATTAAATTAATTCAAAAACTTTGATTTTTTGTTAAAATTATAATAGTTACAGGAAATCCTTCTATTATTTTGATTCTCATCCTAAATTTATTCCATTAATTTGACTTTGAGAAGAAAAAAAGTTTATTTTTATTAGCTTATATATAATTTTTTTATGTAAATATTGGTAGAGAAGTTCATCAAATTAAAAATAATTTTCAGACTATTTATCGTTAAATACTTCAATTCCTTTAAAATATTTAAGAAAATATGACAGAGAGAAATTGTTATCACTGAATTATTTTGGATAAATATCCAACTAAAACATTACTTTTAAGTATATTTGAAATTTCATGCACCTGTACAGGAAAACACATCGTACTTCAGCTAAAAACATTTTATTTAATACTGTTTAATTTAGTTACAATTTATGAGAAAGAAATGAAAGTATAAAAAAGATATCACTTTTTACTTATCTTGATACATTCTATTTCAGAGCAATTTTAAAACTTATTTAATATAATATAATTTTAAAGAGATTTCTAAAATTATATTTACATTAATTTACAGTTGTATCATTATTTTTAAGGATATACCTATTTCACTTGCACATACGTTTACAAAAAATTCCATTAAATTAAGTAGCCATAAAAACCCACATAGAAACAACCATAAAGGAAGCCAGTGAATTAAATCTAAAAAACTACTCAAGATATTATAGAAAGTTTGGATATGATTGTATTTTACAATGCAGTGTATTTCCATAAAAGGGTTACATATTAAATTTATATTTATGCAACACACTTCATTATCTTAAATACTAAACGTTATTAAAGAAATTCTAGTTCTTAAAAAACGATCAGTAAACTCAAGTTAGATAATATCTTGGATTTGAGCAAACTTTCTATGATTATCCATAAATATTTTTTAAACCTTAAAAACTCCTTCAATTTTTAATTGGATTCACTTTTTTCAAAATGTAAATATATTCCGAAAACTTAATTATGTTCTTTGTTATATAGTTACAGTTCCAGATTAAAAAAAGAGCCTTACTTTTTGGTTAAAAATGTCTCTGTGTGTACATAAAGTGCTTCTTTTTAATCAAACCTTAACAAAGATTAAACATTTGCATTGAAGTGAAACTTAATAAACTTTTTCTGTGTAACAATGTACATAATTTTTTTTATTTAGAAACTAATTTCCTTCTTTCTAAAATATTAGGTATTACTTCCAACTACTGTGAAAAAAAATTATAAAATAAAGTTTAAAGCGCTTGCAATAACTTAAGACATACTTTAATTTTTATTTTTATTTTTTTTCCATGAAAAAATTATTTTATTATTAGCCACCGTATCTTCCTATCTATAGGCAACTATCCTCATAGAATGTCAGGACTACCACCACATATTTTCTGGTGAATTGATCCGTGCTTTCTGTTGTAAGTTTATCATGAGTCGGCAAACTTTCTAAAGAGAAGAGCCAATTAGTAAGTGAAACAAGATAACTAATATATCAAAGAGTTATTTATATGCTTTGAAGTATGCAGAAGGGGGGCTCCAGTAGCAGTTGCGTTTATGACACTCGTGCTCCAACCAATTTTTTTTACAAATTTTACGCAAAGTAAAACATTTTCCATTTCTCTGAGAATTAATAACTATTGACGATACTTTTCTATTTTTGTGTGGCTCAGTGATAGAATAACCATTGTCAAATTATTATAATATTCAGAATTTAGGTATCCAACTACCCTAAAATTGTGAATTTTGACAAAAATAGACAAATTTGTTTTATGATTTTATTTTATAGATCATCTTATTAGCTTTATAAAAAAATACCAAGTTTACTACTTTCCGTTCACTAGAACAAAAACTACAAGTGTTTTAGCAAAAGCAGAGACCATTACTTTAAGCAAGATGTCATACTTTAAAACGTGCTTTACTCGAAATATGTTTTTAAATGCTCAAACAGGGACAGCGATTGCTAAAAATGTTTTGAAAATAATTAACAGAAATCTTTTTGTGTATGTTTTGTATAATATAGCAGAAGTGAGTTAACCTTCATGTTTATCAATCACTGTTTTATTACAAAATTTACTGCCCTTATGTTAATATAATCATTATTATTTTAAGCAACTTCATATAACTAAGATAAGGGCTCTAATTTTTGTAAAAATTAAAATATCTTTTATCCTGAAGGTCATTTTAAAAATTAATAACATAGCAACACATCAGAATAGAAAAGTTGAAAATTTGTTCATGAACTTTTGGTAAAGAATGTGGCTCCGTTTATGTTAGTTTTTGGAAATTTTTGCCCATTTTTTTCCCATTTTAGTCATAATAATTTCTTTTTCTCCTCTTAATTTTCGCATATTTTTCTTAAAATGTACTAAAAAAATCTAAAAACCACAAAAAAAATCCTCATATCTCCATTTTGTCAAAAAAAAAGTTGTCGCAAGTAGTCGGATATCTTAAGCTTTCAGTGTCCCTGAAATACGGCTACCAATAATACCGTCAGGGTTCAATTCTAGAATAGCTTCCACTAATAATTAAATTTAGCTTTGTCTGTTCTTGCATGCAAAAGTTATTTCGGCACTCTTTTTAGTAATCCTTAAGAGTGTGTCAAGGAATATGGAATACAAGTTTCACTTGTGTTGGGGTAAAAATGTATTTCTTTTCCATTCACACACGTGAGTGCTTCCGAATTCGTGTGCATGTAAAAAAAAAGTAAAAGCTGCTGGGGAAATCACTTTAAAAAACGTCTTCCCAAAGCAGCATTTTTAATAATAAATTGGACATTTTACTGGCTTAGAGAACTAATACTCATATTTTCAATAATGCTAATTTTTTGTTAATGGAAAGCACTTTCATACAGAAGTAATTGTCTCAAGCAAGTAAAATGTTTAAATGTATACCAAAATCCACGTAACGTTTTTGAATAGATATGTATAAAGGAAAAGGAAACAATTTCTAAGTTATAATTATTTTTTATTGATACATAGAGACAGAGAATTCTGAAGACCATTTATGCAAAGAACCGCGGTTTGCCAGCCCTTGATCTACGTGAGCCAGATCTTTTGAAAAGTGCCACAGTTTGTTCTTTGATCTATCTTGTCCAAATTATATGTCCAGATGACGCATTTAAGTGTGTTCTAGAAGTGATACGACGATAAGAACAACCAGCTCTAATTATACCTTCAACTCGACCTTTAGCAAAATCGTCCAATTATCCAATGTAATTACTGTTAATTGTCTAATAACAGCCTTTCTCTCTCGTATTATCATCTTACTTCAAGTACAACTTCTGGAAAATAACTACAGAACTTCTTGAAAAAGGTAACAGAGGTGACAGATTGAAGTGACTACTGGTTCACATCCGCTGTTTCCTTTCATTTTATCCCGAATCTACAAATGCATAGTTTGTATACCTGAGTATTATCCTAACTTTTGCTTACAACTGAATCCTCATGATACATTTTCTGTAACATATAGTGTAATAAAATACCTACCGTATATTTCAAAACGTAAGCTGATCCGTATATAAACTCAGAGTGTTTTTCTTCAAATATTTACCCAAAATTTGTATATAAATCGATTTAAAAAATCCTGTTATTTTCAACCAAGTTTTCATGAAAGGGAAATGTTGCCAAGCGGGTAAAACGAGAGAAATATTTTCTAATCAAATTGTTGTATAATAAAATGCTAGACTCCAACGATGATAATTTCAAACATTGTTACCAGAAATAAAACTAGCACAGTTCTTCCTATTTTTCGGAAAATCAGATTTCGACATTGACTTTGGAGAAATAATGTGACTTTCTCTTCTTATTTTGAATAAAAATTCCATATAAAACACCCAAAATTTTAAATGATTAATGCTTGCGGGTGTTAAAAATGTTAAAACTCTGTTTCTTCTAAACTACGTTTTTTCCAAGATTAGCGGATTAGCATACAAGCCGACTTTAAAAAATGTTTCAAAATTTTTTGGTTAATACACGGGAAAATGTACGGTAATTATTAATATCATTAGTTTTTTCCACTATTGAACATAAAAACAATCCTATTTAAGCAGCCGTTGTTTTCTTTCTGACTACCTCATTTATCTCTATAGAATTACTTATTAAGATATTTATTTTTGCTTACGAATATTTTAATTGTTATTTTAATCTTTTTTCTATTTCTCTTTTCCAAATTATAAACATATTTGTTCCTGAATAAATGAACAAAATTACCGTCAACCCTTTCCTCCAAATATTTAATATTTTTACTCGTAACACGTCCACGAGTAACTCATCATATCCTCTAAAGTTTAAGTAAAAAGTTCATAATTTTATTTCTATTTTGCAAGAAAAGAAGTAAATTGACTTATTTTTACTAACAAAAGTTAGCTAAATTAATTCATATAAAATAGTAGAGTAGAAAATTTCATTTAAACAAAAATTTTCAACAATAATGTATTAATTTTATTCAAAGTCTATAAAAATATTACATTCATTATATCTTTTATTTTTTCTCACTCGCAAATAAGCAAGTTTCTGAAACTTTCAGTTTCATATCACACGAAGCAGAAATTATCTAATTATAAGTGAGAAAAATGTCAAAGCTTTTCTCATTAAAACTATTTCAGAGTTACTGAATTAAAGATTTTTCGAGATTAATTATGACAGATATTATACCGAGAAATCAGTTTTAATTAATAAATATATCATTATTTCCTATTTTTTTTTAAAGAACACAAATGAGTTAGTGTTTTTTCAGGATGTCAACGAATGTCACTATTAATTTTAGTTTCTACATGAAATGACAAAATAAATCTAGAGCAAATAAATAACATAAACATAAATAATTAATACACTAGTATTAGTTTTTAATGGGAAAACCTACTTATAGCAAGTAATATTTTCAAACACTAATAAATCATGTGATTGTAAAATTGCACTAAAATATTGAAATAAATGTATCTTTATAAATATAAATTCGGTAGTACAAAAGTAATCACAAAAACTATTCAACGTAATGAATGCATTAAACTTATTTACTTAAATGTTAACGCGATAAAACTAAAAAACTAAATATTACCATGAATGTTTCAAATATTTGGTTCTAAATAACTTCTCTTCTTACCAAATTCCAAGTATTGTATTATCTTTATACAGAAAGACGTTTTTACATTGTGGAAATTATTTTTGGAATTTTCACATTTCACTTGATTTGTTTTCGTTTGAAATTTATTCATCACTAGTTTAAGAAAGTCCCTTACCTTTCCTTAAATTCGACGACAGATTAGAAATTTTACTGAAAAAATATCTCCTAAAATTGGTAGCGAATTAAAGGGCCATGCAATTGCCCTTTCAGAGGAAAAAGTATTTGTCCAAAAAATCCTAATACGCTGTGTAATTCAGGATTATATTATTTACAAGAAGTTAGATTGCTATTTAATTATCCCTCAAACCCTGACTAATCTTACCCTAAAATTATTCAAATTCAAATATCTTCAGGAAGGTTAAGTGATAGGTTTGAAAAAAAAGGTCCTTCTAGCCCCCTCCAAAGGCATTTCAAGGAGACTAAGAATATCAGCACATAAAATTTCAATAAAATTTTTCATAAAGATTTCAAGTTCGAACAAATGTAAAAACCTGGGTTCACATTTTGCCGAAATGCATTAAATAAGTAAAAGCTAACTAAAAGAAGCTGCATAAAAATGATCTAGAGGAAATAGAAGAAACTAATATATTACAATTGATAAAGAAGGATCTTATTTCAGTAATTTAATTTTAAAAAACTAGCAATAATAAGCATTTCTAAAAAAAGACATTCATAGAAGACAGGTTCGTTATTCAAAAGAAAAGTTTTCTAAACGATTCCTAACTGTGGTAGGAATTTGTTATACTTGTAACTGTAAGTTAAAACAGAAAAATATAAAGCAATGCTGAAACAAATTCTTAATATTTTTAAAAAGATTTTAAAACCATTATTTGGTAAAGAAATTCCAGATTTATTTGATAAAATGCTGTCAAATAAAGCTGCATACGAACAAACCCTTCATTCCTTCTACAAATCAGCTGTTCGCATGTAACCATAAAAGAGTTTGTAAAATGCTCACAATTTACGAAAGTATCTAATAAATATTCTGATGCTTCCCCATTCAATTTCTCATATTTGATTTCTTAAGATATTATGCATTAGAAAAATAACATCCGTATACGCTAGAAAAATTTTTAAAAGCCGTTCTAAAAGAATAGGGTAAAATTCGCTTAATCATTGTTTGAAAAGTCTGCTTTTATGAGACATTCAAGTCAGAGATATAGTAAAGAACCAAGTCTGACCAACAGAATGAAATATGCGCAAGAAATATGTTATTTATACATAAAAAACTGACTATTCTGTCAGTCATTCCAAAGATAGAAAGATATCTTTGGAACGACTGACAGAATAGTCAGTTTTCTATGTATAAATACCATATTTCTTGTACGATATATATATATATATAACTTAAAACGTGAGTTATGACGATATTGTTTACATTAGATTTTTATTTCTTTATCTAATCACACACATGCTCATAGTCTAGATATTTTGAGAGTATTTAAGCTTTAATTTTCAACAGGCTGAAAAATTACCGATATTCTTAATTAATTAATACTGACTGAATAGTGATTTCTTTTAAAGATTGATCAATGACTTCAGAAACTTATTTTAAGAAAATTAGTGTACTTTATCCATAGTAGTTTTTAGTTTAGTTACAATATTTTACGGCATAAGTACAGTACCCTAAGTCAATACTTAATAGTTATTAATACTTGATACTTAATTACAATTTTATAACTAGTTAAATACCACTTTATTTGTATTATTTTAACTTAATACCAAATTGATATCTAGCACCTTTTTAATTATCAATGTTTTCTAATGATAAATTTTAAGAGCTTCGTTATATATATATTACAAAAATATACAAAAATAGTTATAAACCTAAGATAACTATAGTCATTACAGAATAGTCTTAGCCACGGTAGGACTAGAGCAAACTCCTGGCCTTAGGAACCAGGATTGCAGGTTTAAACAATGTTTTTCGGCCAGCCAACCTTCACCTGAATTTCCCAATACTCTGGGCCATAGAGAAAGCAAGAAATTTCAAGAGAAGTTTAACTGTTATTATAAATAAAACCATAATCTATTAATGTAAAACGATAATATTATAGCCTGTAATAATTACTAAAATATTTTAAATCAAAGTTACAACTTTTAGATAAAGACTTATCACGTGTACAGCAAAACATATTCCCGGGCAACGGACAATAACAGTAACGCATAAAATTATTAAGTTTTGATAAAATAACATAAATACTATATATATATACACATTTAAAAACTCTATATTTTGTTTTAAAACTTATAGAAAACAAAAGTACCAACCAGACATATACAATTAATTTTAAATAAAATATAATATTGTAAATTTACTTAGCTTGAGGCGCCATCTATCGATTCACTGTACAACTAATAACAAATTTTTATTTTACTGTTAGGTAACTTTTTATAAATTTAGGAGGGTATCCATGTTCCATACAATGTTTAATAAAATTAAAATTTAAATATATATATATATATATAATCAATACATTTTATATTTTTGTGGTGGATACATTTTCTTAATTCTGAGAAAACTTAACTGAACAAAATATAAATAGGAAGCTTGTGCTATTTTATAAAAAATAAAAGATAAAATTTTGTATGTAATGCATTTTTTATATCTAGTGGTTTTTATTTATTACTTTTTTGCCGTTAAAATTGTTTTTACAATTGATATCAGAATTTCCAAAATTAAATTCTTAATTAAACTCTTTACCCTGAACTTAACTGTGATGTTAGTATTAATTATTTTAAAGGAAACTCCAAGAGGATATGAAACTAAACTCTTTTAATTTTAATTCATTGTTAAATTAAAGTAATGTTTCTCGTCATTTTCTTGTTTAGTGACGCAAAACCAAAACCTAATTTTTTCTATTTATTAATTATTATTTACGTATACGACACATAATTTGAGAATTACTTAAATGTATTAAACAAACAAAGAAAACGAGCTTACAGGGCCTGGATTAGCTTTTTGATTATTTAATAATATTGCAAAAAACTCTTAAAAAATTCAACTAAGTTTTTTCTCTTCTTAGATATGATTTAAATATATATTCTTAATATATACTTATAAAGTAATCAATTTGCTTTAGTTTCTTTGGAATTTCATCAATTAAAGTTACTTTTCTTTGAACTTATATAATCTTACATTTCTATAACCGTAGCTAATTGTAAGCAAAGTTCCAAAAGCACACTTTATGAGGATTGAGTGATAAGTTTGAATTATCATAAATCTTTTATAAAAAAAATTGAAATTCCTAAGTATTGCTTTAAGTTTTAAGAAAATGTTTTTTTTTAAAAAAAAATAATTACTGAATTTTAGTGAGAATTTTTTTCATTTTAATTACTGGGAAATAGCTTTAAAGTATTTTGTTCCATTTTGTATCCATTTTTCTTCATGATAAACAAGAAATATACCAATTTCAACAGGATAAAGGGAAAAACCAAAACTTGGGGAAGTATCCACATATAAATCGAAACAGCGTACTTTTGAATATCGTTTATTTTTTCGAAAATTATGTTTCCGTTTCTACTGATCCATATTCTCGCCAGATTAATAGTTTTTCCTTTCGACACAACTAGGTAATTTAAAACGCATTTAAATCTCGATGAATTTGTAATCATCATTTATATTCTTTAAAAATCGATTACGTGTGAACTCTATTTTAACTACTTGTTCTTAATTTTCAAGAAAATTCTTTACGAATTTGTGACAATAATCAATTTTATATACTCAACGCATCATTTATTACATAAACATTACCCCAAAATGATGCAGATCTGGCAAGATATTATAATCTCCACGACAAAACCTAACTATAAAACTTCTTTATCACAAACTACATTTTACAAATTAATTCCTGAAAAAATTATCAATTACAAACTAACTGCAATTGGTTTATGTAGATGAAAATATATTTATATATTTATAACTTTTAGATTGTAAGAAAATATCAAATTAATTCACCAAAATAGTTTAAACAACTACTAGACTTTAAATGCCGAGTAAGCTTATGGAGTACAGAACTCTTTTGTGGGATTTCATCTAATCATTGACAGGTACAAAACATGACGTGTGACAAATTAAACTTGACCTTAATAAATAAAAATCTATTCTTAGTTTGCTTATACATTACCAAAAACAATCGATCTTTCATTATTCGAATTTATAAAATCTCGAAAAAGGCAGGAAAAGAAATTTATACTTTTTTTTACTTCTGTTTCATCAATCTAGGTTTAAAACTTGATAGTATAATGAGAAAACACCTAAAGTACATACTTTCATCGTTCGTTTGTTAATATAGCTGATTTCGTGAGTGTATTAACCCTTTATTTATCGACGGTACTTATAAAGTACCCCTCAATTTAAAATTACATAAAATAACCTTTTTTACGAATACTCTGACGATAATTAGCAGGAATGTTCTTTTAATTCCACTCTTTCAAAATATGTAACAGCATGGGTTCTATGAGTAGTATTTTAGCGGGGAAAGCGAATAGTTTTATTGCAGAAATTGCGTTATCAGCTGACATTTTAATCGGATACCGAAGATTGTCATTTTTGTTCCTAAAAAGTAGTTAATATCAAAAGGTGTCTTATTTTTTTCTATGTAAATGAAGATCTTAAAAACCGATTTGACTATTTATTTTAAGTAAACAGTGTATATAATTAATTTTACAGTTGAGTATCTTTAATTAATTAATTAGCTCTAACGGATTAAATTTCCCAAAAGTGAGTATTTTGTTTATATATATCCTTAATTTTTTCAATGTAGTGATTCAAAAAAAAAGTATTGCATGAAAAAAAACTGCAGTCAATCATAATGCGGTAGATAAAGGGTTAAGAGTGCTAATAATACGCATTAATTTAATGAAGATAGCTATTACATAGATAATCTCAAAAACAACTTAATTAACTGTTGAAAATAGTTTCTATCAGTTCCTGAAGCAATCTAGTTACATCTCTGACACGACACACGAAAATGAAACTAATTGTTCATGTCTTGAAACTATCGTTTTATTTAAGAGTTAAGGACTTAATGAACAAAAGTGATTTCCTAGATTTATGCAACTTTGAAATCTCAGTTAGAAAACCTCTTCCCCAAACAATGTAAAGGAGACAAATAAGTAATTGCTCTCAGGGAAGATGAGCATGTCTTTTGTAGATTGCCCTCTGCTAATTGTTCTCAAAACAAGGTATTTTCTCTAAATAAGCATAATAATATACTCCAGTCAGTCTGATCTTCTAAACCCTTTTCAGTTTTAAAGATTTCAGAACTTTAATTGAAGAACTTTGTAGTTACTGACTTTTAATGTTTTGGTTGTTAAATTTAATACTCAACAGCGATTTTATACGAAATTGTTAAATGATTGAAAGCTAATTAATTGTGATAAAATTAAAAGATATTTATTTTATCTAAACATGAGCTTTTCCTTAACGATTTATTCTCTTTTATTCTAAATTTAATTTATTTTTCAAATAAATTCTATTTATATTGTTTTTGTTATCTTTTGTATGAATGTTCTTCAAATCGGATTCCATTAAAA
This sequence comes from Trichonephila clavata, assembly GCA_019973975.1. NCBI lineage: Eukaryota > Metazoa > Arthropoda > Arachnida > Araneae > Nephilidae > Trichonephila > Trichonephila clavata. The sequence continues at coordinate 40,800 of BMAO01028213.1, read as the reverse complement.
ATTTACTGTATCAACTCTTTTTAAGAATACTCGGTACCCGCATACAATATTTTATTTATGAAAGTGTGTGTGTGTGTGTGTGTGTGGTGTGTGTGTGTGTGTGTGTGTGGTGTGTGGTGTGTGTGTGTGGTGTGTGTGTGTGTGTGTGTGGTGTGTGTGTGTGTGTGGTGTGTGTGTGTGTGTGTGTGTGTGTGTGTGTGTGTGTGTGTGTGTGTGTGTGTGTGTGTGTGTGTGGTGTGTGTGTGTGTGTGTTGTGTGTGTGTGTGTGTGTGTGTGTGTGTGTGTGTGTGTGGTGTGTGTGTGTGTGTTTCAGAAGAAAAGCACTCCTTTTAAACAAACAACTATTTTAAATATTTTAAACATTTAAATATATATTCAAATATTTTAAAATGTCTACTATTTCTACAAAATGTAATATTTCTGAAGAATATTTTAAGATTCTTAGCATGGTACTACGAGTGATAATTTTATTTTTTAAAGTTTTAATCGTGTCGATATAAAAAATTTAAAAAACAGCTATATCTAACTCTGATGATTTTTTTAAAATAACTATTAACATACATCCTCATAATCATCAGATGTTTTATTCAAGAAAAAAACAGAAAGTTTCAAAATCATACATTGAATACAAAAAAAAGCCTTGGCATTTTAAATACACGATTATCGGGAAAATTATAAACCTGAGAATAAGAAATTTAAAATTTTAAAGGACAGTAAAATAAATGTAAAATTTAAATGTAGACGTCATTATCGGTTTTCGTCAAATAATTGGCTAAATAATGTAGCTAGAGCTACGAATCTTTGAACACATGCTTAGAAAAGTTGCACTATTAAAATAAAATTATAAAAATATTGAGATCTTGGTCATTTTTAGGATAAAATGTCCCTTTAAGTCAGTAATATTCCCTTTTCAATGGAGTTTCTCAATTAGTTTTTACTAATATTTTTATTTAATGGTTTCTATAGCTAATATGCATCTCAATAAATATTCTTAGAATTATTTAAAGGGTTGATTTTTATAACCATACATATAATTTCTCTTTAATTTAACAACCTTTTGATATCAGGGGCTGGTTCTAAAATTGCTTTGCATTTTTTTAAAGGATTTAAAAATGAAACTTGTTTAATAATGGCAAGTATACTTTTATTACTGTCTAGAGACGCACAGGGCAGCTTAAGATTTCTTCCTTAAATATTGCACATCATACAGATACCCATCCTATTTCTAGGAAGTTTTGTATGATTTAAATGCCACACACACACAACTTACACTTCCGTAAACGAACGGGCGTTATGGGTAAACAGTCGAGCCTAAAAATGTTATGGTACTTAAGAATCTATCTTCGCAGAACAAACATTATAATACCATTTTCGACGTCATTCAAATATATGTGTATGGGATACTTTACCGATACTTCGATGGATACATAAAATGGCCATTTCATGAATTTTGAGTATTATATACCTTTGACGCCGAAATGGGACACGTTTCTAGCGTTTAGTGCTTTTCTAACAGATATCACCATGAAAACTTTTAAAATGTCTAAAATAGCTACCAATAAGTGTTTATTTTTGCCATACATTTGGTACAATTGTTTTCATCAGTCAAAATTCACTGGTAACTTATGTACATGAGAGATCTAATATTAAACTGCTGTTTGTAATAAATGCAAAACCATGATAGAATCATCAGAACTAAATGAACATTTCAGCAAATATCAATTATAGGATATAAGAAAAACAGTAAAGTTTCATAGTCACCACGCATGCGTGGCGTGCGCAGCGCCCTCTGAACTGATGCTGAAAGCTAATAAATAGAGGGCTGTAGCGGGACGTTGAAAATAGATAATGAATATTAGTAGTTGCGAACGTTTAGTGAGACCTAAGTATGCCTCCACTAACTCTCCACATTCTCCTTAATCAGGAGAAATTCCAGCAACTTACGAAGTTTGAACGGGGGAGGATTATTAGCCTACGAGAAGGAGGATTTTTCTATCGCGCAATAGGAACTCGGGTGCAGCGGAACAGCTCCACTGTGATGCGAGTTTGGAAGCAGTTGACTGGCATGTACCGAACAATTCGAAAAACTGGCAGGGGACGATGGAAGGTAACGTCAACGCTCAACGATCCAAACATACTCCGCATGGCGCTGAATAATCGCACAGCTTCCTCCAGGCAGTTGGTATCAAGTTGGTTACTACTACAGGTGTACTAATGTCGGCTTCGTCACTTAGTCGACATCTGCTGCACCATGGATTGCATGCACAAGGGTGCTTTTATACAGGATCCCTCTCACGGCAAACCATCGACGGCTGCAACTGCAATGAGCTGATAAGCACAGAACCTGTCAAGTTGATTGGAACCAAGTTATCTTTTCAGATGAATCGCGCTTAAATTTGTGGGACCATGATGGCCGCATTTGTGTTAGATGTTATGCCGGTGAGCGTTGCCTTCCAGAGTGCGTTATAGAACGACATAGTGGTCTAGCAACCGGAGTTATGGTTTGGGGTGCGATTTCGTATCATGGAAGATCCAATTTGCTACGAATCGAGAGAAATCTTAATAGCAACAGATACGTCCGTGAAGTGGTACAGACCAAAGTCGTTCCCTTTTTAAGGCATTTCTGGAGCTATCTTTCAGCAGGATAATGCACGCCCACATGTTGCAAAGACTGTTCCAGACTTCCGTTTAGCCCAGCACATGCAACTTCTTCCTTGGCCTGCTTATTCGCCGGATATATCACCTATTGAGTACGTGTGGGATTTGGTTGGACGGCGTCTCGCTCGTGATCCGCGTTCTGCAGCTTCAAAAGACGAACTTTTGCTGCGCATACAAGCAAAATGGAATTCTCTTCCAAGCAGACATCCAAAATCTGTTTGACTCCATGCCACGTCGTATAGCAGAACTTATTGCAGCATGTGGTGGCTACACCTAATAATGATTTCGGACATTTATTATTGTTTTTTTTTGCTTTGAAAATTTGTTCATTCATTTGTACTAATACATGTCGTTTGTGCATTAAATTTCATTTAATTCTGATGTTTCCTTCATGGTGTTGCATTTCTTACAAACAGCAGTTTATATTAAAATATATCTGTTTTATAAAAAAATTAATGCAAGTACTCTGAACATTAAAAAAATATGCTAAATAAAGGAACAAAAATTGAATAAAAAACACCAATATACAGGGTTATCAGGAATGAATAACCCGATTACAAAATTATATAACTCCCAGATGAATAAACAGAAAATGATATTTATTATGACATTGTAAAAAAAAACATGAAATTTTGAGTTTGTAACATTGTTTTTGTTCAATAAGTGGTAGCAATGTTGTAATCAAGATGTTTTTTCCAATTGTAAACAGAATTGTAAATGGCGTCGTAGCGGGAAAAAGCGTTTTGTGTACTCTCGTTTGCAAAAAGTCTGTCAGTCTAGTAATCACGGTTCAGCAGGAATTTCGGAAAAAATACCTCGGAAAAAATGCCTTAGAAACACAACAACATCTAAGAGTATAAAAGAATGACATAAACTTTTCCAGGAAACTTGATACCTGTGTTAAGGCAAAAAATTCAGGACGACCAGGTTGTTCGCCAGAATATTGAAAGAGTGCGAAAGGAGCTTATACGCAGTACAAAGAAATCGACGTTTCGTACCAGTCGTGAACTTATGTTACCTGTCTACCATATAACTGTATTGAGAAAAAAATGCAGTTTAAGGTATCTTACTACCCTAAAATTGTGAATTTTGTTAAAAATTGACAAATGTTTTATGATTTTATTTTATAGACCATCTTATTAGCTTTACAAAAATACCAAGTTTATCATTTTCCGCTTACTAGAACAAAAACTGCAAGTGTTTTGATAAGAGCAGATGCCATTACCTTCAGCAAGATATATGTATTACTTTAAAACGCGTTTTACTCGAAATGTGTGTTTTTTTAAAATACTCAAACGGGGACAGTGATTGCTAAAAAAAAAGAAACTAATTAACTGAAATATTTTGTGTATGCTCTGTATAATAGTAGAAGTGTTTTAACCTTCAGATTTATCAATCACTGTTTTATTACAAAATTTACAGTCCCTTATGTGAATATAATCACTGATTTTTTAAGCAATTCCATCTAATAACAAAGATAAAGTGCTCTAGTTTTTGTAAAAATTAAAATATCTCTTATCGTAAAGGGCATTTCGAAAATGAATAACATAGTAACGCATCAGAATTGAAAAATTGAAAAATTGAAAATTTGTTTTTAAATTTTGGTACAGAATGGGCCGCGTTTAGGTTATTTTTTGTAAATTTTTACCAGTTTTTTCCCATTTTAGCAACAATAATTTATTTTTTCCTTCTTAATTTTAGCATATTTTTCTTAAAATGTACTAAAGAAATCTAAAAACAACAAATTAAAATCCCCTTATTCTATTTCTTCAAAAAAAAATTGTCGTAAGTAGTCGGATACCTTAAGCCGTACAAATTGAAAGCCTTGCAATCATTGAACCATAGTGACGAGTTGCAACATATAAATTACTACCTTTACATGGATGAAGCTATGCAAAACAATCATTTTTTTTCAATCAACTCGTATTTATTTTACGTCAAGAAACGTTATGTGCGAAAAAGAATTCATATATTATCTTCACACATGTTTAATTATCATTTTCTGTTTATTCTATTATGCCATTATTTCCAACATCAAGTCACACTTAATTTCAGATAACTTATTGAAGAAATTAGAAAGCATTTATTTAGTAATCCTTCATCTCCCTTTTCACATATCACATTACATTTTTAATTCCATTTTCAATCTAAGAGCCTCTGTATAACTCCACACTGATGAAAACGCTGTATTATAGTTTTAAAATGTTATTGCTTACGATAGCCGGTCATCTCTGGTCCATATTGATGATACTATAGTGGGGTGATTGGGAACATCATGCTGAGGTCAGTAGTTAAAATGGTATCCCCTTCAAACGATTATTATCCTCATCCCTCCATCAGACGTACTCCATGTTATTTACCAAAAAGATAATAATCGTTTGAAAACGACATGTATCAGCCAAATAACCTTGAAATGAAACCAAAGATGTTAAGTGCTTCTCTCACTCCCGAAGTTTCCTGATCTTACATCCCCTGTTTACATATGGGAAGTAATTGGTCGTCACTTATATGTTCTACCGCCACGTAGAGAGGACAGACTGCGCAAAATGATCCATTTGTGATGTCACAAATGGCTCTTTCGTTGACCCTATTCCACCACTACGTGTATAATATTGCTATTTACAACTTTCTACAGGTTTCCTCTGGATGGAGCAGCAGAACCTGGAAAAAAATCTCTATGTGAATTACCAATTGTTCTGGAGTAAGTATGTATTTTTAAAATATACACTTATTTTGAGCACCTATATGTTTTGATTTTATGTAACCATATATTTGGATGAGTTTCATTATAGATAAAATCTTAATACAAAGCTTTAAGATAGAAAATGTAATAAGAATTTGTGACGGATCTGTACGGTTCTTTACTAATCCTCTACAAATTTCTTTCAAATTTTATTTATTTCAACCAATCTCCACCGGGAGCCAAAGCGTGATTTATGCAAATGAGATATTTTATATAAATTCGGGTTTAGCGAGTTAGCGGGAGAGGATGAAATGAAATGAGTAATAGTTGTCAAGTGAAGAAGTAGATTTTGTAAAGTAAAGTGAATTGAAGCATCGGGAATCCAACTCACAGTTGTTGATAAAATTAGTCCATAGAAAAGCTACGGGAAAAGCGGAAGATAGAAGTCGGATATTAAAGAGGGAATTCTAGCCTCTTGATCCGATCCAAGTGACCTACAAGACGAACCTGCCGTAGTTTAAGAAATCAGGTTAGTGATTTAAGAATTGTAATTACGTATACGTGTGTAGCTGTAGTTGTACGCACTTATCTTTCGTGGATTCAGTTTAGATTTCGTAGTTCCGCAATTAGTGACCCCTTCTCATTCTCCACTGTGTTTTATTGTTCTTAAAATTGAATAGTGTTTATGTAATCTCCTTAATTAAAAGTTATCAATAAATATAGTGATTTATTAAGATGTCTATGGAATTCTTTAACCCCCCTACACGTTCCGAACCTAATAATACTGGAAGGGGAGTTGATAATCTTAGGGGAGGTTATATTACACGACAAATTGAAATCTATATAAAATATAAACGATCGAAATTGGAAATAAAAACTTTATTTAAGACTTCATAAACACAACTCAAACGCAATTTATGCTTGAGACAACCGTAAGTTAATTCTTACCCATTAAATCCTTATATAACTATCATTCGTTGAATATTTGTTTTAGTTCCATTTTTATTGTTTACGTTTTACACTTTTGAAATCATTTAAATATTCAAATTTAGGGGGGGGGGATTTTCCCTCAAAGTTTTAAATCATTAGGAAGATTTTACAATCATTTTCAAAATACATTACATTCTAAATAGCTTTACTTTTATATGTGACTTTTATTATTTACTTAGAAGCAAATGTATTTTATTAGTGAATTAACTCTTATGTAGTTGTTGTCAAACTCAAAGGATAAATGATGGCAGTTTCATGCTTTAAAACGTATATAAATGTTATTCGATGCACTTAGAGATCATAATATCCATTATTCTGGAAACTGGAAACAGAATGTGATTTTGGAAAAGCAGCAAAGATTTTCTTACTGGCAAACTCATTGTTTTGTAGATCAATCAAAAATTCTTAAATGTACTTCATTACTATTTTATAAAAATGGATTTTTCTTGAGCGAAATGTAATGGAATAGGTCCAGCCTCTGAGGTTAAATAAAGCATGCCAAAAATCATCATTCAAATCAAAAGTTTTGACATCGATGCTTAAACATATAATAAACTTTAAACAAGAATTGAAATTATAGTGATTTTTATTGCTTGAATTTCCACTTTTTTCGCTTGAAAACTTTGCTTATATACAAAAACCACTAGTTTCTTTTCATTTTTGTGGAAATGCTTTCCCTTTTAGAGCAAAACATTTTTATACTTGATTCATTGACTTGCATTTGATAAATGATTCCCCTTACCGACTGAAAATACGTTTTGGTATAAACAGTTCTGAGAACATATTTTTCAAAATTATTTTACTTTCACCGAAATATTATAAATGTTCAAAATTATGTAGAATAAGACACACTCGAAAAAAAAAGTTTTGAATTTTTTTTATATTAAGAAAATAAAAAAAGAAACATAATTGCTAGAATTAATGCTTGTAATCGTTGTATTCAAAGTTATATTTGCACAACTCCGGGAATTGTTCGAAATAACTCATTTTAGCAAGTTGAACAAGAAAAATTTAAATTTCGCAAAACCTGATCGTTATTCTAAATACATTATTATTTACTAAGACAAATAGTAATTTACTTCAATAATGAATATTTGCATAAGCAACTACGGCAATAAATTTGGTTTGAAGGGAAGAAATTGATTCAACTAAATGGAATCAGTACCATAATACAATGAAATACGGTTAATACGAAAACGCTTGAGACGAAATATCAATCGACACAAAATAATACAACGGTCCCGACAAACTATGTGTCTTTTCATAAATTTCTTTCTATTAACACAAAATGAAAATCTCTTAACAAACACGAAAAGATCTCCCTTCTGGGAATGAACAAAATAAGGGAAACGTCAGCCGCGCAATTGAGATTTAAGAGTGTGGAATGAAAGAGAGGTGGTTTTCGTAAAAAGGAAGCTTACTTGGCTTTGAAATACACTCAAGAGCCAAAACATTATGACCACCTGTCAATAACGAGTAGGCCCACCTTTGGCGCGCAACACAGCTTCCACCCACCTTGGCATGGATGCCACAAGTCCTTGGTAGATGGCCGGAGACAGATTGTACCAGATGTTTAAGCAACGGTCACGCAAATCCGAGATATTGCGAATTGGTGGTCTTTGAACTCTGAGCTGCCGTCCCACGAAACTGCTATTTTGCTGAAAATAAAAGTGAATCTTCTTAAGGCTGTTGATCAAAAACAGAAAACAAGAAAGAAAATCTGTAAGAATTTTGGTATTGATTAATTTTGTATCAAATTTCATTTAGCTCTTATGAATGCTTTTGTTTCATTGATTTTTATTAAATAGAGGCATATATACATATTTATGTTACTAAAATGTGCTCTAATAAACTTAATTTTGTTGAATATATGTTTTTTTTCAATATCCTTCAACACGAAATTCTTTTAACATGAAAAAATATTTAAGTCCCCTCATATTCGTGTTAAATGATTTTCACTGTAGTCAAAATAATAATACGTAACAACTAAATAATGTATAATAATTAAAATATATAATATATTTAATAGTATATCTTATAATACATATTCAATAGTATATATTTTAAATACTTACTACACTGGTGTCCAAAAGTTAAGCATAATTGATAATTATGTGAATAAAGAAGGAACTGTAAATCAGAATGGCGGGAAACGTGATATGCGAGTGTAAAATGGTTATAAAATAAGGAAGCAAATCAAAAGAATGATAATGATTAATTTTATTATACAAAGTAGCAGTTTGAAAGAAAACTGAGCTTAGAAAGGATTCAAATTTTAAAGAAAAAATGACAAAAAACATTAAATAAAATATTTATGCTGCAGTTTAATAGAGCGTGTGGTCACCTCTGACAGCCAGGCACGCTGCACAGCGATTTACCATACTTGCTATGAGATGATGAATGAGTTGTGGGCTCAAACGGTTCCAAGCTTCTTGGAGAGCTCTCTTCAGTTCTGTAACGGAGCTTGGTGGGTGCAAAAGGGCTGCAATTTGTCTCCCGAGCATATCCCATACATGCTCGTTAGGATTTAAATCAGGGGATTCCGCAGGCCACGACATGCACTGGATGTTTTCCGTTTCAAGGAAGTCATCAATTAGCACCGCTCGGTGACATGGAGCATTATCATCCATGAATATGAAGTCAGGACCGACAGCACCTCGAAACAAGCGAACATAAGGCTCAAGAACTTCGTCTCTGTATCTTTGAGCAGTTACAGACCCGTGTCAAAGAAATGGAGGTCTGTGCGAACGTCCATCATGATGCCTGCCCATACCATTACTCCCCTTGATGGAAAATGATGACTTTCCGTTATGTTTCTTGGTTCAAAACGTGTTCCACGTTCTCTCCATATCGTTACCCGCCGAGAATCACTACTCAGACTAAACCGGGACTCGTCACTGAACATCACATTGGCCCACTCTCCCACACTCCAATGGTGATGTTTCAAACTCCAGTTCAAACGAGCACGTTTATGCGCAGACGTGAGGGGAATGCAAACTGCTGGTCTTCTGGCATACAGGCCAGCATGATTGAGTCTCCTGTAAACAGTTTGTCTCGAAATTCGTATTCCTGTGGCGACTGTGAGCGCCGAACCCAGTGCTCTGGCAGTACTGCCCCTCTGACGTCGCGTACTTATTACCAGATATCGGTCTTGGCGAGGGGTTGTGACTCTTGGTCGACCTGATACTGGTTGTCGGTAACATCTCCCGTTCTTTGAAACCTCTGTCACAGTCTTGAGATCACATACTGGTCCACATTCAGAATTCGAGACACTTCTGTTTGTGATCGTGAAGATTCCAGCATTCCAACGATTCTTCCTTCCGTAAACATGTCCGATTGGCATCTTTGTGCCATCATTCACCTTGTTTGATGGTTAACAATGTTCCTCTCACAGAAGTTGCACAAAACTTCTCTGAACTGCCTATGCTGCGTGAATCGGTTTCTCCGCATTCCGACATGCGCCGGTGTTTCGCGCAGGACGTAGTCGACTGAAAAGTTTTGCATAAACCCAATGTTTCTTCTTCACCCAATTAATATCCACAAGAAGTTTGGAATAATTTTACGAATATTTACTCCATGTTTTTCGCATTTTACGATTTATGCTTAACTTTTGGACACCAATGTACGTAATAACTATAAAAAATATTGCACACAAATTGAATTCTAAAATCTTTTTTCATGAATCAAAAACTCGTATTTTAACTTTTTTTTCTAATTACTACGGACCTTCTCTTCAACTTCGACTTACAACCAAAATAAATAAGGAATTAAATTACAAAATATAGCTACTTTGCTTGAAAAGACCAAAAGTTTCCCAAAACTGATATAACACGCACAATGCAGCAGATGTATAACGTTTCACATAATGTGTAACAATTACTCGTAGTATATGTAGATGTATTGATTTTCTTCCGTATGCTTTATGTATAATACTTATAACCCATTAAATGGAGTTAATACTGAAAAATAAAAATCTGTCTTAGTATCTATTTGCCCTCAGTCATATATAAATCATTAAGATCTTGAATAAATAACATTAATAGGTAAGGTATTGATTAAATAAAAACATTAATAAAGCTCTAAAATAAAAAATAATGTAATTATTCGTGTTTCTTTTACGTCTGCAGTCTTTTCTGAAGTCCCTTAAGTATTGTTTAAATTCTAGGGCAAAGTGTGTTAGAATTTTATTTTCAAATTTTAGGATGTTTGAAACCTGGAGCGCTCGAATTTCGAGACTCAGTGTATCATCATGCACCATTTTAGTTATATACAAGTTAAACTTGAAGTATGATGACTAAAATTATAATAATTTGTCTCTTTAGGGATTGTTTTGTTAAAACTTTTATAATACTTCCATACTTTTCTATACATTCTAAACTTTTATAATAATTGAAGCTGTAAAATATATCATATTTATCTTAAGTTGTTGTTTTTAAAACTGAAACATTCCATCATTTTAAATAGTTAAGAAAAATAGTTATTTTAACTCTTAATAATCTACTTTGTGGATGTGTTTATCTTCCTTTTAACTTTATAAATTATTCAGAATAAAGCTAAGCCTTATAAATTAGGCATATGAAGAATTGGTTCAAATAACATTCTAAACTAATTTCCTTTACAAACTTTCAAATTTTCAGTATTATCATAAATTGTTGCGTGTTGTTTTAGGATAATATTAGTTTATGAAAATTCTAGGGGTTATTTCACTGATTATTAATAAAGAAAATTAAAATTATGTCAATATATTTTACTTGTTTCATTAAAATGCCCCACATTTAGTTAAAAAAGTTTTATGCTGGAAAAATCCTAATTTTTTTTTAATTTGCAATTAAAATTTATTAAATTCAGTAAATTGATATATGATACATAAATACTTTTAATGAAAATTATTAAGATTAAATTTGTGAAAAAAATACATAGTACTTTGAAAACTAGTCTATTGCTTGGACTTAACCGAAAAAGAGTAGAAAACTAGTCTATTGCTTGGACTTAACCGAAAAAGAGTAGAAAACTAAGAATTCAAGCAGAGTAAATTTACGTTTCTGTAGTATTTTTCTAAAAGCATAATTTCTTCGAGCAAAATATTTATTTTAGATGTAAACTACCATTCCTTATTCTTTATGTGTAACAAAAAACAAAATTTTCTCCAAGAACCAGAATAGATAACCTGATTAGACAGATAACCTGGTGCAATAAACATAGTAAAAAAGAAAAACTTATAGTTCGATATGCAGAATTACACTTTTTCTAGATTGAAGTGCAACTTTTAAGGCTGTTTTGCTTGCAAAAAAGGACTCTTAATGAAAAAAAATTAATTATTTTGTTTCTATGCAACCTTATCAACTTTTATATGATAGAATATCTTAACCATAATACACTTAATTGACTTTCAGAAACTTAGGTACTGAGTTACTCTGTTACATCTTTTACAAACTTTGTTGGGCTTTTTTGTTTTGGTTGCAATAAATTTCCGCATGGCCAGATGTTAAAGTAACTTATTAAGTTAATTCAGAGGAGTAGTATTACTCTTATTTTGTTAAACTTGTAGCAGCTGTGTTCTCTTTTAACAGTTATTTTTATGCCGTAATTAGTATGTATTGAAACAATTAACTATTTTTCCCAAACACAAATTTTAAGTATGTTTATTTTCAGTTCAGTGAACCAAAAGTGTGAATGAATCATTATCTATGTTAATTTCAGGATTTTCTTTTTCGCAATACAAGAACGAATAGAATTTTTCAGGTAATTCGTTTTAGTATTATTTGCATTCTTATATAAAATGACTATTATACTTATTATTTGCAAATTAAAAGATTTAAAAGAACTATTACTACAATTTGACCGTGAATTTTGAGTTTAATGAGATGCTGAGTTTTTTAAATGTGATTAAGTTTTATTGCATTTTTTATATCGTATGGAAAGAAAAAGCAAATTGTTTTATTAGTACTCTTTAAAACAAGTCCTATTAAACAGCTTTCATTAACCATATATAACTCGGGGCATTACATTTAAGATTTTAGCACTCTGTAGTTGAGACTACCCTGCCTCAAGCCCTTCTATGATTTCTTACCTCATTCTGTAACCCAAACGTTAGTATTTTAAATGTTTACTTTTAAATCACTGAATGTTACAAAAAGCACGAAAGTATTAATCATGGGTGAAATAATCATAAAACTCAACTATGAAATATGCGAATTTTTTTGCAAATTGATTTCTATTCGTGTAGAGATAAAATGGTTGACACGTTAAAGTTCAAATGAGCCCTTAGATGTTTCAAGGAAGCAATTTTCTTCAAAGCTTTAAGAAGAGAAAAATTCTGAATTACAGTGAGATTTGAGTATAAAATGAAGCAACAGAAGATACATTTATTCACTTCAAAATATTCATTTTATATTCAATGTATGTTAAAACTCAATCCAAATATCTGTTGCATTTGAATTAGTAAAATAGTCTTCCTCCCATTAACGTATATATAGGGTGTCCTGGCTAAAAGTATTCAAAATTAATGGCTTATTATTACGGAACTACCCATCAGAATGTAATAAACTGCTCATCCGTGGGTTGGAAAACTCTCCGGGGTTTTTTGGGTCTAGTCCAATTGGCCGCACCTGTGTGCCTTATTCTCGGCAATCGCAGACGATAAACTTTTTACACTGACTTTATTAGTAAAGATGTGGATGCACCAGTAAAAGATGCAGTGCGTACTTTGGTTCACGGATTTTAAATCAGTCACGCGTGTACAGCGACGTGTTCGAACAGAATAGAATGTCGATCCTCCAACATCAAAATCTATCCACCAACGGGAAAGAACTTTAAAGGTAACTTTGATATTTAAACTGGCAAGTATCCTTAAGGTTTTATGATAGAAGACACTGGTGATCGAGTGCGTGATTAATTTTGTAGGAGTCCCGATAAGTCTATTAGGGAAGCCAGTAACGACATTCATTCCATTCTGTTCGAACACGTCGCTGTACACGCGTGACTGATTTAAATTCCGTGAAAACAGTACGCACTGCATCTTTTACTGCCGCGTCCACATCTTTACTAATAAATACAGCGTAAAAAGTTTATCGTCTGCAATTGCCGAATAATGCGCACACGTGCGGCCGATCGGAGTAGACCCAAAAAAATATCGGAGAGTTTTCCAATCCACGGATGAACAGTTTATTACATGCTGATGGGTAGTTCCATTATAATAAGCCGTTAATTTTGGATACTTTTAGCCCAGACACCCTGTATATACATATTGCTGGCCATTAAAATCGAAAAAACACTAAGAAAAAAAAAGAAATTTACTTATTGTTCGTACACAGAACAGTCAAACGAAAACATGGATGGCTAAATTTGTAGGCATTTCGGAGGTATGTGTGTCCGAAATTAGTGAAAGCTGACTGTTCGTGACTTTCCTGAAGTCGGAAATTATTGCTGTGGAATTCCTGAGTGTACTGTTCCCTAAATCATATGCAGCCTAAACTTCCTTAAAGTTTAGGCTCGCTGAGTGCGTAAAATGCTTTCTGAAGAACAAAAAAAATTAATCATGTGTGTTCTGGACTTAAACATCCCATCCGATATCAACAAGAATGGAGTTAGTTCATTGAAAATGTCAATACTAAAGATAAAACTTAACTTACGAGTTAACGTCACAGATTAAATGGCACCCCAAAATTCTACAAAAATTCCATAATACTATCAGAAAAAAATGGTCGTGACGCTTAAGTGGAGGAGTTAATTTTTGCGTGATGATACCAAACCCTATATACATCACACACACACAAATCCAACTGAAATATGATTACTAGAGTGGAACTGGAAGATCCTGTTGTATTCAACATATATAATCTAGATTTAGCTATCTTTAACTTCATTCTTCAGAACCTTCAAAGAAATTTTAGTGTGAAACAGTTTCGAGCTTCAGGAGTGCTCCCACTGCCTCGTTGTGTACTACTTCAACCAGTTTGATAAGCAGTGGTACCATAATGGAATATTCAAAATAGTGTCACGCAAAAATTAATAACTCAACGTTTTCATAAATTACGTGAAGAAATTAGTAGATATATGTAGTTTCCGTGAATGCCCTAAATATTTTATTTAATCATATTCATTGAAATACACTTCAGACGAAATATGGGTTAACACGAAATAATACAATGGTCCCGACAAATTACTATGTATTTTCATGCATTTATTTTTTCCCTTCACATGAAACGAAAGTTAGCTTAGCACGAAAATATTTCTCTTCTGGGAATGAGCAAAATTCGGAAAACACCAGCCACGCAGGCGAAACTTAAAAGCGAAAGAAAGAGAGGTGGTTTCCTAAAAACTCAAATGTTTCGTAAAAAGAAGGCTAACTTGGCTTTGAAATACCCTCGAAATAGCCTGTGACACGAGTCAATTGTGTTTATCTACGCTACTTTCACCCTCCACCTCTACGAACGCAACACAAAAATGTCTTTTCTGTCATCAGTTGGCTTAGGAATTCGTTGACAAATCATCGCAGTGTGAGTAAAAATCAGTAAGTTTGGTTCGTAGTCCCCACCCCCTATTTTAGAATAATTTTTTTACGAGCACAATGGCAAAGAGCACAGGGGGGGGAAGCAAACTTCTTTTTTGCTTAAAATTAGGATGGAGCTTCCTAAGTATTTTGATCAAAAACAGAAGATGAAATCTAAAGTGTGTGAAAATTTTAGTATTGCTGAATTTGGTTATAAATTGAACTAAGTTTGTGACGGATCTATACGCGACTCTACTAACCCCTTCAGGACTCTTTAAGAAAAATATTTAATTCAACCAACTTTCACCGAGTGAAGAAAGCGTGATTATGCAAATTTAGTATATTATATAAATTTTGTATTCGCGAGTTTTAGGAGTTAGTTGGCGACTTAGCTGGTTAGTTGGAGAGTGAAGGATCATGAAATGATTAAGCGCAATCGTAGTTTATGAATTGAAGATTTCTGAGAGAGAGGATCAATCGAAGGTGATTAAATACGCCTTCAAGGACTCAAGTGTAGGACTTGACTTCATAAAAATGCAGGTATCGTGATCCTTATTTAAATAGAAGTTTAGCTTATAAGTGCGCGACGTAGCTTACATTGAGCTTGTTTAAGTTATCGTGGAATCAGTTGAGGGTTCGTTTTATTATCTCCAGACTATTGAGTCTCACATCCGCGCTCTGCAATCTGATCTGTTATCTTAATTAGACTATTATTGTGTTTGCTTGATATTTTGGTGACAATAAAATAATTAGAGTGAATCATGTCTACTGATTATTCAGTTTCTCCCACACACCTAGCCGGGTCCGAGGGTCAACAAGGGGGTTTAGAGGGAAGCAGGAACCGACTGGCATTACAAGTTCTTGTGAATGTTTTTGTGTTTTAGTGATTTCCATTAAATACATGCATATATACATATCTATGTAAATAAAATGTACTGCAATAAACTTGATTTTGTTGAATATATGGGGTTTTTTTTTTCAATATCTTTTAACACGAATTTTTTTTTACACGAAAAAATATTTAAGTTCCCTCATTTTCGTGCAAAACGTTTTTTGCTCTATGTTTGTCTTAACACTGTACCTTATTGGAATAACCACTTATAATATTATTTACGGTTGTTTGAAAAGAGATGATTATAAAAAGAATATTGTATATATATATATAAATTGCCCTTATAAATTGCCTTTCTTTGAAAAGGATTGCGTATAATTCAAAACTATAAAAAGTTATATAATTTGTATATTGAAGAAGTGTTATTACGTATAATGTATGTTATTCTTCTAAATGATTCTGTAAATATAATAAACTATTAGGTTTAAAAAAAGATTTATTGAGATTTGAAACGAGATATATCTTAATTGTCTTTTTCTTAATATAATTTCTTGTCGTTTAAAAAAGTAAGCAAAAAAAAATAACTTCTTTTGTTCACATGATATTATTCTTTTCTTATTATTTTGGAAATAAATTAGTTCTAATTATAACTATTCTTTTAAATTTTTCTTGACAGTTATATGCGTCTGAAAATTTATAAATTATTCTCGAATAAAAATTCCTAAATGCTTCTTTCATTATTTCTAGAACACAAATTATTTTTTTGGCGTTACCTAATTATTTAAAAAAATGTTAGGCTAAGGCATTGTTTTTGAATAAATAAACAGACTGGATTTTTTTTTTTTTTTGGAATAGAGGTTGGGAATTACTTTTAATTGATACCTGGGTAAATATGGATATTTATTTATTACTAGGAAAATCAGCCGTATCTTATATTTTTTAGCATTTTATTGAACAAGCAATAAAAATTGAAGCAAAAAAAGTCTCATTATTGTATTATAAAATAAATAGGATTGGAATACATTATGATTGGAATACATTAAAAAGCAATTCTTTGTGATATGCTGACTTCTATATGCTGACTTTTTTTTATTTTATATAATAATCTTCCATACCAAATGTATTATAAGTAAACAATTATAAATTTAATTAAATTCCAAATTTTATTTAAATTGAAAATTTAAATAAATTTCTTATTTTCTTAAATTTTGATTTCATAATTCATAAGAATGTACAATGAAAACTGCTGAAGTAGCGATAAGGGGGGAAAAGTTATTATAAATATGTACCAAATGCGTGTACGAGGGCTCGAATCTGGAAATTTAATACTAATTTTGTTGGAAAAATTATCTAGAATTATTCGTTTTTAGACGAATTAAATGCTTTATTTATCCCTGAAACTTCTTAATTTTTCCCTAAAATATTTGCTTTAAGAAGCATAAATCATTAAAACTCAGCCCTTTATAGTGATTCAGAGTTTCTATGTTTTCTATTCATAGTATTTTGTAGAAATTTTTACCTTTATCTGTTAAGAATAATTTAAACTACTGACACAAAAATTCTATTATTACTTTAAAATTACGTACTAAAATTCAAATAAAATTCAATAAATTTATTTATAGGCACCAAATCAAATAAAAAATTATATTTCACTTTTTGTCTGAATTTTAACATCGCTTGGGGAGTATGCTTCTAATAAAAAAAAAGCATACTTTTCAATTCAACTTTAAATAATACAAATAAATTTATTCGTATTCTGCTTCAACGAAAAGCAAAAAAATGATGAATCCGTACTAACATAGAATTCAATGTTTTTAATTCATTTACTTTTTATATAATTTGAACAATTTAATTATTTTCTCTATGATAAAATAATCTATGATCTCTCTTTAGATTAAAAAGGAATTATTACTGAAGAAGATATATATTTATTTATATAGAAGAAAAATTTTCGATTAAAATTAAAATTGTGTGATTTAAAATAAAATTATACGTAAAATATTGAAAATGAATCAACATTAATATAATTTTTGTTCCCTTTTTTATAATACCAAGCCATAATAATGTATTAGCTTTTATCTTAAATTTCCTCTCGTGATTTTCTTCTTCCTTTTCTTTTCTTTTAAGGTAGAATATATAATGTAATGAAGAATTTTTTAACATGCTTTTATAAGTTTCACTTGCATGTAACGGAATCTTGGAACTCGATTTTCACCCACTTAAAAAGGTCAGATTAATTCGAAATTTTGCACACTTGTCAAGGCCCGATGACAATACAATAATTCCATAATTTTGTTCCATTGTCCTCATCAGGATCGTCAGGAATCACGATAATCAGATTTGGCGACAATTAAATATATAACATTTCCAGATTTGGCGACTAATTCCAGATTTAGCGACTAAAAGAAAAAGGTGTAACCATACAGCAAGTGTTTTTAATTAATACACTTGTGGTTTATAAAAATAAAACAAACAAAAAAAGTGTTCTGTATGTGAGAAAGTGGAGAGTGGGTGTGTGTGTTATCAATTTCTTATTATAATATAAACATTTTTCTGAAAATAAAAATAAAAAAATAGGCTCGTGATGTAAAAAAAAATAATTTATGTTCTAACTGCTAAATATTTTTTTTTTTATTTTTACAAAGCAATACGTTTAGAAGTGATGATACGAATTAACATTATAGCAATACGTTTAAAAGGTGAGAATACGATTGATACTTAGTATTACCATGTTTTTATTAACTTGCTTTCTTTAATGTCTATCCGGGTGGAATTTTGTAATTGATTTTAAATTGTGTGACTTTCCGATGAGCTAGAGACTTGAAATTTGGACCATATCTTAGAAGTGGATGACAATGCATGAAAATGTGAAAAAAGAAGGTAAAAAAAGGAGGAATTTTTTATTCATTTTAGTCCGTTATAAAAACATGTGGTACAGTAATTTTTTTTTTAATTCGAACTTTTTTCCTTCTTGCCACAGATTTCATTTGTTTGACATGTTCTTTTGAGACGGAATCTAATATAACGATACGGGACTCACCCGAGGCTCCGTAAACAGAGAGGATAAAAACACTTCAGACCCTTTAATTAAAATATATTAAAGAGCAAGACTTATTCCAGCACAGCCACGTAATTCTGTTTCCAAATATCAAACTCAAGGATAAATTCAACAATGAAAAAATGACAGTTTAAAAAACTAAAAAACACGCTTTTATTGTAAATCGAACTAAAAAAATGAAAAATAAATTATAATTTAAAAAAACTAAAGAACACGCTTTTATACTGAATCAAACTAAAAAGTAAAAAAATAATTTTTAATATAAGAATAAAATGATGAAAAGAAAATTAATGTCATTGGAGTAAAAGCGTAGGGTGCAGTTTCCGAATTGAAAGAAATTAGAAACTACAACAATTGATATATTTATAGAGCATATAATTGATATAATTATAGTGGGGTGCAATTTCGGAATTGAAAGACGTTAGAAACTATAACAATTGATATATATAGAGAGCGCTTTTACCCCAGTGACATTAATTTTCTCTTCATCAGTTTATTCTTATATTAAAAATTATTTTTTTACTTTTTAGTTTGATTCAGTATAAAAGCGTGTTCGTTAGTTTTTTTAAATTATAATTTATTTAAATGATGTTTTACCCAGAGCCTAAAAGCTTCTTTCAATTATTTTCATTGTTTTCACATATGATTCTTAATGCTATACATTTTTAAATCAATGTAACTTATCTTTTTGTGCATTTCTTTAACATATTAATTTCAAACTTTTTTTTTTAAAAAAAATGGCTTACTTGATAGAAAATTCCAAATTCTTCCTCGTAAAAAAATTTCATTTATTTAAATATTTATGCATACACTATATTTTCCTTGTATGTAACCATGTGGAATTCTTTTTGAAATAGTTTTATTTAAATGTAGAAACTTTAAATAAGCAAATTATTTGCTTCGTTCACAGAAAAGATCACTTTTAATTAAAGAGGATATGTTATTCAAAAAATAAATTGTAAAATTATCAGTTAAATTTCTCTACTTTAACTAAAATTACAAAACAAATCTGTATATGAATATTTAATTGCGTCATATTCTGATATATGACTTGATAACATTGAATAATGTAGTATTTTATATATATTGGAAAAGAGATTATGAAATTTTTAGTATATTGTAATTTACTCTCGTTTTACCTTCATCAAACATTATTAATGATTATCGTGTTATGTTTCTTGTATTTTAAGTATATATTTGTATTATTAGGTGTGAGTTTTTGCAATCAGAGTATTTCAATCATCCACTGATGGAATTCCATTCTTTCTTTGTTTGTTTTAACTATTACAGATCTGAGCTGAAAAAACATAGAAAAGAGATGCATCATTTTTTTTCCTATCATAAAACTAATTATTCATAAGTCTGAATATCATTTTATGTTTTACGTTAAGTGAAAAGCATCAGATACAAAAAAAATTAGATATGTCACTCATTTCAAATTATTAAAAGGAACTGAAAAGAACTGGAGTTTGAAATAGTGTTGTGGAATGAATGGTCTACAAACATCGTTAAAACAAACTACTTTATTAACGCTCAACTTCAGAGAAACCAACCGTAAGAATGAAATAGGAGCAAAACTAACCTTAAAACCCTATCAAAATATTAAAAAACACACTTAACTTTCACAGATAGACAGCTTTGAGGAACCTTCGTGCTGGATTTGGTAAGCACCAAGAAGAATCCATTCGTCTAAGAATATCCGATATCTATATTCACGAGCTTCCATCTAATTACAGAGAGTCGACACTTTATTCAGTATTTCAATTCAATATCAGATTTTACAATTACAATATCCTCCTTCTGCTTCCTCCCTTTAAATAGCAATTCCGATTTACATATTTCATGGTTCGCTCAAAAGACGAAGCTCTCAAATCGCTCAACAGCATATAGGAACCCCACAGGTTACCTGAAGGAAAATAACACGTGATAACCTGCTAAAATATAAATTATCCGTCTTGTTCTGATATAATTTTATAACCACATGCTTTATCCGACGTATTTTTATACATTTCACAAGCTCTACCTCTTATCCTATCAAGCAACAGTCACATCTCAAGACACTATAATGTGTACACATGGGCCCTAACACACAAGTGTCTCTGCACTAGGAAACATGTACAAAATATTTACAAAAGGAAGCACAAAACACAGGCTTCCTTTGAAAGATAATAGGATAAACAAATATAAAACCAAAACAAACAAGCAATAAATTATTTTTTATATTCCTGCGGCCAATAACCAGACCTTTCCAACAATCCAAACCACTTGCAAACAAGTAATACAAAAAAAAATTAAGTCAATTCCTACTTTGAATGGATGAATAGAAAGTACTTTATTAACGATTGAAAATTTGTACAAGATATATATATATATATATATATACATATATATATATTGAACTAATAGTAGAAATTGAAAAAAGAGCATGATTTGTCTGCAGTGTTGTTACAATGCCCAAGGCTAGTTTGACTGAAAAACCAGTTTTCGGCACCAACTTTTGTCATTGTTTTAACAGTTACATTGTTACCACAATGGAGACGAACCTAAGTTGGCTTCAAAAAACCGGGAATTAATTTAATTATTTAATTTAATTAGTGAATTAATATTTGAAAAAACTGTATTAACATCAAGTGTCCACACTACAAGTTTAAAAAAAAATATTTGAACTTGATTATAGATTAATAGAAAGTATTTATTAAAGATTGAAAATTTGAACAAGATATATATATAAATAAATATATATATTTATAGAGGGAGAGAGAGCTAACAGAGTAGAAATTGAAAAAAAGTAATGTTGATACCAATTTTAAAAAATTTTTTCCTAGTGAATCTGGAAAAGTTTGATGGTATAAACGTAAGCAATTTCGACTGAAGAAACTTTTAGAAAAAGTTTCTAGTAAAATATACTGGATCATTGAATTTCCATGTTCATAGAATTCGATAACATTTTCTCAAATATTTCACTGCATACATTTCATTAAAGAGAACCAAGATTCAATTACAGAAACTTATCTTTATATTACATAGGTTATCAAGATTCTGTTCACAAACAGAACCTTTATTTCGTCTTTAAGAATGCTCTGCATTTTTAGAAAATTTCATTTAAAAAAATACGAGTAATAATAAAATATTATAGAAAACTTTCTCACTAAGCTCCAGTTCTGTCGGTTTCAATACTTTCACCTGATTTAATTCAGTACATGTCACGAAGAGGTAATGATATTTATTTCTATCAACTTATTTGTCGAATTGAAACTTACAACTCTTTTTATATATACATACGAGATTGATCATTTCATGTTTATTAGAAGCGAATCTAAAATTTCCTTCAAATTCAATCAAAGACATAACCACCGAAGTGTGAAAAAGAAGAAAAAATCAAAACTTTTTCGAGTTAACTTATTTATAGAATAGTAAAGACGTTACGCATTTATTTCTTACAAAGGGTACGTTGATTATGTTATTGGTTTTTAAAGTAAAAGGCATATAAAGAATTTACATTAAAATATACGGGAAAATTAATAAACTATTCAATTGTACTAAAAATATTAATTAATAGGATAAATATTTCATGCCTTAAAATAATGGATGTTGCATTATTTTTTTTAATTTTTAAATGAATTTATTCCTATCTGTGCTTTGCTGTAACTAATCATTAGGTTCTTTTATATTTATTTCGTTAGAATTTTCTAAATGTTCATGAAATTAAGTTACACTAATGAAAGCTGTCTCTAGAATTCTACGGCGAAAACAATAGCGTAATTACTTTTTCGCAGAAATTATAGTTAAGAAAAGAAAGTTTTTCTTACGATAAAGGCCATTTAAGTTTGGAAAGGAAAGTGAAATTCAATTAAATAAGCATTTGGGATGAAAGTTAGATATTTAATAATAAATGGGAACAATTGTTTTCATAAAATTGTTGTCCTCAAT
The DNA here is from genome assembly GCA_019973975.1 of Trichonephila clavata. NCBI lineage: Eukaryota > Metazoa > Arthropoda > Arachnida > Araneae > Nephilidae > Trichonephila > Trichonephila clavata. The sequence goes on along the minus strand of BMAO01028213.1, from coordinate 18,158 downwards.
TAATTAAAATGCCTTTTACTTTCTGTGAAAATTATTCTTAAAACATATTTCAATTAGTGTTGCTTTACAAGAGAGAGTTTTAGCAATAATGAAAGGATGTTAATTTCCCTAAAGCTGAAAAGAGGGGAGCAAATACAACTAAATTTTCAAAAATAATTATGTTAATGCTTAGAGCTTTTAACCTAAATAATAAGCTTACATAAAATTACGGAAACATTTAAATAGTTAGTTGTTAATAAGCTATTCTATGAAGAAATCTGTAAAGTTGTATGTGTAAACTAAAAGACTTAAAAAGAAAGACTATTATAGAACAAAAGAAATTAATCTCTAAAGGTTTAATAATATTATGACAACTATTTTTTTAAATGAAAGTTTTTCATAATAATCTCTCGAATCTCAATAAATTCAATTACTGCTTTTATGCAATTTTTTCACCTGTTTAGCAAATTAGGAATCTGAAAAACTAATGAACATGTGAACAAATTCTCTATTTTTACTTAAATGTGATAAATGTACTCATGAATGTTTAATTCTAATTAAAAATTACCTTTTTTTCTTAAAAAATATTTTAAACTGAAGTTACCACTAGAGTATCTAATATCTAAATTATATTCATACATAAAATTCTTAAACAATGTACACGCATCATTTTCAAAAATTTCAAAGAAACAAAAAACAGTGTCTTTCATTGGATGTTTTTAAGTTTAAGAAACATTATCACGCTTTACTTTCTGTCGAATTCATGATTCCTCCAACTGTATAATTGTATCTTCGAACTATGTTGCATTGACTGTGTCTGGTACTTTGTTCCGTCCTGATCAGCAGACGCCCTAAATCGTTCTCCATAATGAACCTGCACTCTAGTACTCCTGCATCCTGGAGCACAAAAGCACATTGCTGTCTGATACAGAAAACGTGCTCTCTTTCCCAACATAAATGAACATATCTCTGTTATCAGTTCAAGAACATACACAAAAATAGTCATCTAGTATTCAGACTTGCATTTTAAAGTCTTCACCTTGTAGGAGCGAAGATTCAAGATGTAGATGTGACAAAATGATTTCGAAGGAGCTGGGGAACATTTGTGCTTCTTCTTTGAGCTGAAGGCGCTAAAAAATCCTTTCTTGTGGATGTTGCAACTTCTTATTGATCAGGAATATGCCTTATAGTCATAGGATCTTCAAGTTTAAACTGATCCCATAATCGTTGGAACACAGTGCGAGGTACATTAAAACGTCTAGCAAAGTCAGCTGATTGCTATTTCATGTTCATTCATCCAACCGACCACCACCTTGACAAATCAGGTAAACGACTTTTTCAATAAATTGTTCTTGGATATTGTCATTGAAATTACTAACAAATCTTTAAAATCAAGAGTTATTGAAAAAACGTAACTTAAAGTTATGAAAGTTGAATTATTGCATAATTTCTTCCACGCCGATATGTCTCAATTTCTTTAAAATAAAAGTGATGGACATCGTTTTCAGCATAAATTTCCGAAAAAGTTCATTCCTATCATTCCTAAACTCTATAAATTCTAATGTTACTGCTTTTTAATGGTGAGTTTCGAAAAACATGCAGAACTTTAACTTTTGGAGGCCAATATATAAAAATATACACTGAGTAGCCAAATTATTATGACCAATTGATTCTTTTCCAAAGATCGGCCATGACTTCACTTTGTTGCCACAAGAGGATGAGAAATCTATTAAAAGGGAATGCAGGAACAGTGAAGCATCAATTGTAATGTGTTGCTAAAAATAATTGTGGGAGAAGGTGTTGGTTTAACTGAGTTTGAAAGTGGGATTATTGAAGGCATTCAAAGGGCAGAACCAGCATTAGCAAAACGGTTGCTCTTGTTAAGTGTTTGAAAGCAGCATTATTGCTTATAGAGAGAGTATTACCTAAGAGCAAACCGGATCTCAAATTCAGGCATGTTGGTTGCTTAGGTTGCTGATTGCTCACCAATAAAGGAAATCTGCTAAAGTTTTCCAGTACAATAAAAGAGCAAGTACATTTCAAATTGAAAGGAATTTTTATCAAGGAACAACTGCAAACGTCTGAAAGAACTGTTTATCGTCCACTACATCATATAGGTTATAATTGCCGACGACCTTCGAAAGAAGCCTCAGCAGTCAACTGTCGTCAGGACTAAAGCAGACGTCTTCAGTTTGCTAAGAAACTCAAGGAAAACACTGTAGATGACTCGAAGAGATCCCGTAGTTCCATGAATTACATTTTTAAATCTATCATGCAGATGGCAGGATGCAAATAGGCTGAAAACAGAGCGGAAGCATGTACTCCAGGCTCCAACTCCTCTAGTTGATGACTGTAATATTATAGTTTAAAAGATGTTTTCTTGCCATTGCATGGGTCATTTGATGAGTATGGAAGGATGTCTGAATGTAAAAATGTATTTAAGTGTTATCGCATACTAAGTACATCCTCTTATGTTAATTGTATATTCTGTCGGAAATGGGTACTTTCAGCAAGACAACGATCCCTGGTATACAGCTGACATTGCTCTCGAATGGTTCAAAGAGCATGATAGACTTAGATGACCTGCAGTAATCTCATCAAATCTCAATCCAACAGAGAATCTAAGAGAGGAGATTGAACGTAGCATCAGGCACCTGGATCCAGTACCATCCAATCTGAAGGTATTGGGGGCCCGCAGTAGCCGTGTGGTCAAGGTATCAGATCGTGGCTGGAATGTGACGAGTTCGAGCCCAGTACCAATAAAGACCCACCGCGTAGGGGAGCGATGCCCGTTAAATCTCTCGAGAGCTCAAACGTCCTCCCGTTGGTGTTGTGTGGTAGTTAGGAAAGGGGGTGCCAGCTCAGATGTCGTCCACACCAATTGACCATGGTTCAAAATTACGAGGTCCGTCTCCAAAAGCCCTCGTGCAGCTGAACAGTCTGACGTTAATATTCCCTCACTCACTCACTGAAGGTATTGGATAATGCAAGTTATATATATCGAATATGCTCTCGGATTCTTCATGCCACCTACCAAAATATTATAGAATCCATGCCCAGAAAAATCCACATAATACTAAGAGCAAAAGTTGGTCCAATATAGGTTGGTCCACTCAGTCTATATTCTATCTCTTATAATGGAATGTGACCCGCATTTGTTTCCTTCTGTGTAAAGGTAATATGTTCAATTTATTTCACAACCTTTAACGCTATGATGTGGGATATTTTTTTACATTTTTAGGTATTAAATGTTTAATTCTAAATTTGCTTGTTTTTACTACCAAAATCACAAAAAGTAATTTTTGCAATGACATTTTGTAATTGAATATATTTCAGCTTTCAATGTATTTTCTTTGTGTTTTACATAATTTTTTAAATGAAAAAAATTATGTTTAACTAAAAGCATTTTCTTTTCTTGTTTTAAATTGATTTTACTTCGTAATATTTTGGTTTTATACAATTTTTTTTAAATAAAGAATCTTCTATTTAATAAAATATTTTTTTCTGCCTGAAATTAATTTTATTTTATTTCAGATGACAAGTTCTGACGAAAGTTAAACAATTTCGAAGAATTTAATTATATTTCTTACGAAAAAATTATACTGTTACTTAGTAATATGAAGTAGTTTGCTGATCGATTAAAAAATACTTCTTAATAAAAAATACTAGATTAATTAAATTCGCAGAAAATTTAATCAACTTTTGTTCGATATCTTTCACATCAAGCAAAAATTTGAACTAGTTTTATATTTTAAAAAGTAAAATGTATTTAAAATCTAATTTCCATTTTTGGAAAAGAGAGTTTTTCTCCCAGTATATGGTTTTGTAGGCAAAATTAAAATGAATAGAACAATGATAGAAAAATTGCGAGGAATGCCTTTTCTGTCTCTTTTAATAAAAATTATGTTATTATGTTCCAAGTGTTGCATTCTGCAAAGCAAGCATCTTTGTAATCAAGATTTATTTAAGTGAAATGTATACAACTATGGTTCGCTATCTTTTTTTCACAGATACTATCAAATTTCTATGGTTAATTTCTTACAATTTTACTCACAGAATTTATACATTGATTTACTCAATATTTAATAAAAATGTCTCATAACTCCATATACTTTTATATTAATAAAAACTAAAAAAACTTAATATTTTTTATAAATTATTTTATAAAAGTAAATTTCATAAAACGTAACATTTATATGTATTGAATGAAATGAAAAATAAATTCATCATTGAGGTATAATGTAAAAAAAGAAACAGATTTGCACCCATTTTATAAAATTCTAAATAGACAGCTAATTGAAATTGATATTTTTTTAGAATATTACAACAGCCTAACAATTACTGTACATCAAAAAAAAATCTGACAGAAAATGATACACATATTTTCGATGAAGAGATGGTATGGCCTATGACGCCTAGTGGCCATGGACACGAACTCATGGCCAACGTGTCATGAGTTCGAGCCCTAATGTTGCTGAAAACCCTGTGGCCGCGGTAGCCAAGTGGTCAAGATATCGGATCATGGCAGGCATGTCGCGAGTTCGATCCCAGTACCACTACAGACCCGCCGTATAGGGGAGCGATGCACGTTAAATCTGTCGAGAGCTCAAACGTCCTACCGTTCGTGTGGTGTGGCGGTTAGGAGAGAGGGTGCCATTTCAAGTGTCGTCCTCATCATTTGACCATGGTTCAAAATTACGAGGCCCGTCGCCCAAAGCACTTGTGTATAGCTTAACAATGCGACGTTAATATTCACTCACTCGCTGAAGACCCACCGTGCAAAGGGGCTAATGCACTAAAAATCTGCCGAGGCTCAAAGTGTTTCTGTCTGCGTTGGTGTGGCAGTTTGGAGCAGAGGGTGCTGGCTCAGGTGTCGTCCTCATCTTTTGATCGAGGTTTAAAATTACGAGATCCATCACCAATAGCCTTTGTGCTGCATTATAGAATGACGTTAATAAAGATTCTCTCACTCAGTGGACGAAAGAAGCAATTAAAAAATGACCTTAATTAAACAAATTGCGTATCGTATGAAGGGATATTATGTTAAGGCGATATGGTACCCTAAAAATCGTCAAACTATCGAAATTTTTATTGGCTTATTTGATACCTCGAATCTTTATAAATATATGCCTGCAAAATTTCAAAGCTTTACCTGCATTTTTTATCAAGTTATGGAACAATATTTGATGCTGGACAGCAACTACCAAGCACACATTTCAGATTATCTTCTAGAAAAGAGCCTGATAAAAAATTAATTATTTGTTTATCTACCGCGCGTAAATGAGACTGACATTATATATGCAGTAACAAATCATTTCAAGAAAGAATTGTGCAATTCATGCAAAAATTCTATTTTGTAAATTGTTTATTGAAGAGCAATGAATTTGGTCAAGATTTAAAAGTTGTGCTTGCTTTTTATGATATTATTTTGAATGAAATTAAAACTTCAAAACGGATTCTTTAAAGCACAAATACTAAACTTCATTTTGATAACTCAGATAATTAAAAATCTAATTCGCAAGAATAGAAAAACTCTCCCATTTTTATATATTTGTTTTTGGCGATATATATATATATATCCCATGTGTGTGAAATTCAACACTTTTATTATTAAAACATTTTAAGATAGTTATTTAAACAAATGCACATATGTGAAGTTCTTAGATTTTGATATATTTTACTAATAAATTGTTATTGATTTTGCTTTCATTCGTGTACAATATTTAGCATGCGAAGGCTTTTAAAATAATACAAATAAAAAATAAAGGTATAAACATCTTTTGTACATGTTATGCATTAGCTCTGAGAGAATGGAATTAGCTCTGAAGTGTGTGTATTTATTTTTTTTTTATAATTATTAAGATAAAGTTTTGTGAAATATTGATCTTTCATTCGTTTTCTTCTATGTATTCATTATGGCAGTATACTGTTTAATTGTTCTACATTTGTGCAATATTTTATGGTAAGCAGTTTTAAATAAGCTAATTAACATTTCATAAAAGTTTCAGACTCTTCGATAAATATTATATCATGCTGTTCATGGAATGAAAACTTCAAACTTATATTTCTCCATGTTAAATTTTTGTACTATTATTCAAAACCCTAAGACTTTTTTGATAATTGAAGTATGTAATCTTTATACATGTTCTGAAATGTATGTTTTGTAAAACTGCGCATGGAATTAGCTCTAACATGTTAAGTACTTTTTCTAAAAAATTTCAAAATCAAAATTAGTGGGGTTTTCTTCAGAATTTTCGGAAATTTAACTATAAAAAAAATTAATAAAAATTAAAGAGCTGCAGCAGAAAAAAACCATGCACAGTTTTATGAAGTATATATACTAGGAAAAAAAATTTTGAAAGAAAATATACATATTTAAAAAAGCCTTGGAAATTTTAAAAAAAATGCTTTAAAAAGTTCAAAAAATTTTAATTTTACAAACATTTTGCAACAAATTTAAAATTTTTTGTATGGAATTATTATTAAATATTAACCATTATAAAATACAAATAAAACCAAATATCAAATATTAAAAATAAAAAAAATTGTGAAGATGGTACCATATTGCCTTAAACATGTCGAGAAATGCGTTTTTGTTTTATAAAATCAACGTAATTTAATTAAATGTTAACGTTCATTTTGTCCAATTGAAAATTTTATTTTTAGTTAATTTTTAAATACTCATATACTAATTTTATACATCTTACTATTCTGAGTATTTTATAAGTATATCTGATACGTTTACTTATATATATATATACTAGCTGTTACCCGCCCGCTTCGCTGGGTATTTCATGATGTTTTATAAATTTTTACTGCTTATATATATGTATAAATTATTGATATCTAAGTCCTAGCATCAATAATTCGCTTGTATTGAAAAATATACTTATACCTGTAACTTCCACCCCTTGATAAAAGAAAAATAGCAGAACTCATCTTATTTGTATTTCCTAAAAATCTCTAAAATTGATGTATAGAATGATGTTTGCTCTTTCGTAACTCAAAAACCAAGTGGATTCCCGCGAAACCAATTTTCGGTGGATCTCTACTCCGTAAATTGAACATGCAAGCCAAATTTAAATTCTAAATCTAACAGAAAAAAACAAAAGTTTTACTATCAATATCCCCGTAATCTCGTTGAGAGCCGATTTCCAAAATAACCGCTCTTAGCGGAATTTAATTCAAAAAAAGAAAAATGCAAACAAAATTTTATTATTATAGTCCTTGTAGCTCGAAAAAACTAATTTTTTTTGTCAATACGTCCCAGTAACCCCCTGCAAACCCAGAACTTAATTTGCTCAAAATTTATTCTTAGTGGATCCCTATTCAACAAAAGAAACATGCTTAACAAAATTCAAGTATATGGGTCTAACAATTAAAAACGGGATTTTTTTTCTGTAACTCCTCTTGACCCTGGCAAACATCCTTAGGGGTCATTTTTCGTTTTACTCTTTGTTAGGGGAACTCTATTCTCTCCATGAAAGGAACATGCCTACCAATTTTCAAGCAGGATGATCAAATAGTTTAAAAATGGAAATATTTATCGATTACGGCTCTTAATCTCCCGAAATTAAACTTGGTAGTTGGTATTCGCGAAACCCATTTTGTAGCGGTTCTCTACTTTACGAAAGGAATCTGCTTATCAAATTTCAACACTGTACGTCTAGCAGTTTAAAAATGGGGATAATTATCTATAACGCCACTTGAGCCCCCGCAACGCCACTTCTGGGTTCTGTTTTCACAAAACCCATTTTGTAGGGGAATTGCGCTCTATGAAAGGAATCTGCTTAGCAAAATTTGAAGACTGTGCGTAAAATAATTAAAAATGCAAAAAAAATTATCAATAACGCCCCTTGAACCCCCGCAACACCACCTAGGGGTCAATTTTCACAAAACACATTTTGTAGTGTATTTCTATCCTATGAGAGGAATCTTCTAACCAAATTTCAAGACTGTGAGTCTAATAGTTTAAAAATAGAAATAATTATTTATATCTGCCCTTAACTCCCGCAACACCGCTTTGGGGGTCAATTTTCTGCAAACCCGTTTGTAGCGGATATTTACTCCATGAAAGAAACATTCCTACCAATTTTCAAGCAGGTAGGTCAAGTAGTTTAAAAACGAAAATATTTATCTATTACGCCACTTAATCCCCCGCAACGCCACTTAGAGGTCTGTTTTCACAAAACCTTCTTATAGCTGATCTCTACTCTATGAAAGAAATCTATTTATCAAATATAAAGACTGTGCGTCTAATAGTTTAAAAATGGAAATAATTATCTACAACGCCCCTTAAGTCCCGCAACGCCACTTGGGGGCAAATTTCACGAAACCCATTTTATAGTGTATCTCTACCCTATGAGAGGAATCTGCTTACTAAATTTCAAGACTGTACGTCTAATAACTTAAAAATCGGAATTTATAACGCCCCTTAACCCCCCCCCCCCGCAACACCCCCTTGGGGTCAATTTTCCCCAAACCCGTTTTGTAGCGGATATTTACTCCATGAAAGAAACATTCCTACCAATTTTCAAGTAGGTAGTGAATTAGTTTAAAAACGAAAATATTTATTTATTACGCCACTTAAACCCCTGCAACGCCACTTAGAGGACTGTTTTCACAAAACCTTCTTAGAGCTGATCTCTACTCTATGAAAGAAATCTATTTATCAAATATAAAGAATGTGCGTCTAATAGTTTAAAAATGGAAATAATTATCTATAACGCCCCTTAAGTCCCGCAACGCCACTTGAGGGCATTTTTCACGAAACCCATTTTGTAGCGTATCTCTACCCTATGAGAGGAATCTGCTTACTAAATTTCAAGACTGTACGTCTAATAACTTAAAAATCGAATTTATAACGCCCTTAAACCCCCACCCCACCCCTGCAACACCCTTGGAGGTCAATTTTCCCAAAACCCATTTGTATTGGATATTTACTCCATGAAAGAAACTTACCTACCAATTTCAAGCAGGTAGGTGAAGTAGTTTAAAACGGATATATTTATCTATTACGCCCCTTAATCCCCGCAACGCACTTAGAAGTCTGTTTTCACAAAACCGTTTTGTAACTGATCATTATTCTACGAAAGGAAGCTATATATATCAAATTTAAAGACAGTGCGTCAAATAGTTTAAAAATGGAAATAATTATCTATAACGCCCCCTAAGCCCCTGCAACGCCACTTGGGTCGATTTTCAGCAAACTCATTTTGTAGCGGATCTCTACTCTCTGAAAGGAATCCGTTACCCAATTTCAAGATTCTACATCAAATAGTTTAAACAGGGAAACAACTATTATTAAAGCCCTTAACCCCCCGTACCGCCCCTTGCGTTTCGAATTCGGAAAATCCTTTCTTAGCTGATGTCTACTCTATTAAAGGAACATGTCTACCAAATTTCAAGTCTGTAGGTTGAATAGTTCCAGAGATTTCGTGATTAGTCAGTCAGTCAGTCAGTCAGTCGCTCTTTCCTCCTTATATATATATATATATATATCTTCAGAAATAACTAAGTACAAACTCGTATATTATACAATAAATACAATATTGATTTTTATAAAGAATGTTGAGAAAATTTTATAACATTACTCGATTTCTGTGTGCTTTTTTATGTAAATGGTATAAAAAATATCTTTAATTTAAAATTACGGTTCAAAAATTTACATAAATTAACATAAGAACTTTTGCCAAAAAATGTATACTCTGATTTACATCAATAGCCTAGTAAAAAAAACATGCTTAAAAAAATACTTCGAAAATTTATCTTTGCAAGAGCACTAAAATAAGGAAGAGGCTTTATGTTAAAAATGTTTTACATTATTTATATTTTAACATAAATCATTTCACAATTTATGTTTCACTTTTGAAAGCTAAAATCTAAAAAGTAAAAAATAGCAAACTTCACTTTTTCTTCTCGTAAAAAATGAAAAATTCTAATCTCACAGACGATATATTAAGTATAAGAAATAATTAACTTTAGCGAAAGAAACTCAGCTGAGAAACAGCTGTTACTCAGAAAATAAGGAAAAAATAATAATCTCTACTAGCTTAATATTCTTCAATGTGAGATCATGAGATTATCGAAAAATGAATAACGATGTAAATGAGCAATTTATCTTTTATATTTGCGGGTTATTAATTATTTTAATTGAATTTTTTTGTAAAGTGTGGTAGATAAAAAAACAGCCTTTTTTATTTCTAGCTTCCTTAAGAATTTAAAGCTATTGAGACCGATTTTTTTCCTTTATTTGTATAACTTTTTGAAATTCCATCTGTTTTAATCCATAATTATGAAATTTATTCTTTTAATAAATAGTTTGGAATTAATTTTTGCATAAAACTTTGGATAATAATTTTTCCTTTTAAAAACTCTTTTTCGTGAGTATTATAGTTTCAAAATGAAAAAGAGAAACAGTGAAGACCCTTTTTTATTCATCATGCTTCAGTTAGCTCTAATTGATTTTTTTAAAACTTAATTATGAATTATTCGATTCGTATTTTATAATAATGTATTAAAAATACAAAATTTTATCTTCAAATTCTTTATTAAAAAAGTAACTGCTCGTAATTCAACAACTTTACTTTTAATTAAAAACTGTAATGAGGGATTTTTAAAAATAAAAATTAAATTGATTAAAATTAGTCTCACTTTTTATACTAAAAGCTGTTATAATGTTTGCAAATTTAAATAATGTTACCAAAAAACAAAAATATACATTTTTTCTCTTTTATGTGTGTGTTGACATAAATCCTTACCATTACAAAAAATACCAAAGGAAGAATGAAAGATTTAACAAAAGAAACTCTAAAAACTTATTTTGCGTATTAGTTGCATATATCTCTATGCACTTAATTAAAGTGTAACACTTGAATCTTTGTGTATTTTGCTTACTGCTTATTTTTGACATTAACTGTTATGTCTAGTTTAAAATCTTTTTTGAACACAATAAAACATTCGACAATTATAAATTTACAGTTATTCCTATCAGACTTAAAAGTCATTTCAACGAGAGTAAATTGATTCGATTTACTATTTGTTCTATTAATCAAAATATATTATAGGCTTTTAAAATTAATTTATCTCTAAGCAAAATAGTTCCCATAAGAAGTATTTGAAAATTATATGTATTGGTGGTGACTCCAAGGAGGGGGGGGGGAATTGAGCAAATCTTACCAGATGCACATTATATGAAATACAAGGCTTTTTTTCAGCGTACGGGATATAGGGCGTAAGGATATAGAGAAAGGAGCTTACAGAATGACCAATATCCGTGTGGTCATTTCTGTAAAGAAACTTAGAAAGGAAGTTCTTCATGTCTCAATGGACATCTGTAGCATGAAAGAATACCTGGTTGCTAAAGGAGGCAGTCCACCACCGAATATGGTTACTGAAATAAAAGGGATGAATTGTCAAATCTCAACTGATACCCATGTAAACATGTGCATTGTTGACAAGCTGTAGTAAAGGTAATTAAAACAAGGAAATGAGCCAGGTCTAAAAAGTGTCGGTGTGGCCACAATGATTTGGTACACATAAATCGATTCATCTACCAACAAACGGTAGCCTGCAAGTAACTTTTACCGTCATTTTACATCACTGCACAACAATCTTAAAGTTTTCATATCTACCTGAACAATTAGCGTCGATCGGTTTGCTAGTGGTCTGCACTCATCCCATCCATTATAACCACATATCACAGATGACTCCGTTTGCAATGGTGCCGGACTAGAGTGACGTGGGCAACAGAATAACACAAAATCCTGTTCTCAGATGAGTTATTTTTCTCTTTGTTTCATTGATAGTAAGATTGTGTTGACCTGACATTGATAAAGTTTCAATTCAGCTGTATTCGGGAAACGCCTGCCTCACTGGGAATTAATGGGCTTCTTGCTTTCGAGTGATGGCAGGTCACCTCTGTTTTGTATTCATAGCACTGTGACATGTGTGATGCATTGCAGACGGTGACATTCATTCTTAAGGGAAGAAGGGGTGTTCTATACCTATTACCAGCAAGATAAAGCTCGAACGCACACTGCCCGCATCAGCCAACGTGCTCTTCAAGATATACAGAGCAAGATGCGAATGTATAGATGTCTCTGGCCACAATTCTTCCGTGATTTTTCTCCAATGGAGCCCGATCAAGATGTAATTGTACACCACTTGCACACTTCGTCATCGCATCGTTTAGAAGCTAAACTACCACAAATGGTTGGAAGTGAACGAAGAATTATTTCTACGGACGCAATTCACGCTCTCGGTGACTCTGCATCTGATCGTGCTACCCTTTATATCGTGTTCCGTGGTGGTTCAACAAGCTAATTTGTTCACGTTCTGTGTTACAAGTATAATTTGTAACTAACGTTACTTATTTAATTCGTTCACTGTCTTTTTTCTTTTACCGAGTTTCTTTATTTTAAGGCGACTCCTGAATGTTGCTTTCTCAAATGGTTGCATAGTATATAGATATATACTATTTGAATATGCATATGTATATACAACTACATTGCACATACATGTATATGAATCAGGGTCTGTTGTACGACCATCGGCTTCAGCCTAAGTTATTAGACTCTGTTTGCAGCAGAAATGAACCTAAGAAAATCATCAATTGTTATCATTCCCTTGATTGGGCACCATATAAATAGTGCGATACCGCTGTGAAAGGGGACTTGATTCTTGCACCATTCTCAGTCATAGTGGTACTATAACTTATGATGATATCTGAATTTACTTACATCCCTGTTACATGCATTTTCTGTACAATCAACAGCCATCGCTATGTCTCTGAAATTGTGAAACTGGCTGTCGTTCTTTCCTTCGAAGCTTGAATGAGGTTAAAATTCCAAAGAACAAAGCAAGATCATACTACTTTCAACAATTCTTCATTGACCGTCAGGATGCACTGGTGTTTTGACCCACGCGTTTTTCTTGTCCATTGCCTATCGATAACATACATGTAATCAATGATTATCAAATGACTGAACCAGCGTAATACAGTCCACTGATCCTTTTAACGAGCTTTGATAACATTACTGATATAAAGCGTCTTTCTTTTAAACTTTTAATTGTCATTCCCGAGTTTATCTCGGGCATGGTTCGAAGCGTGGTTTGAAGAGCCAAGGATGAGTTTACCATTCTCCTCTAGCCAGCAATCTCACTTGACTTAAACCTAATCGAGAATCTGTGGGACTAATCTGTTCCCACCATGGATCCTCACCCTCATAATCTAGCTCAGCTGGTCAAGGCACTGGAGTCGGCATGGTTTAGCATCCCAGTGAAAATCTTCTGGAACCTAATTGACTCTCTTCCTACACGTCTCGCAGGAGTCCGCTCCGCGAAAGGTGGTTATTCTGGCTTTTGGCAGGAGTTGTCATGTTGGACTGCCAGCGATATATTTGTGCGGTCTTTAAAGAATTTGAAGATTCCACAAATTTTATTCCATTATTTGTAATTCACAGCTCTCAGTTAAATACTTCATGTTCATTTCATTAAATGATGAAATGTACATAGAATAAATTATGTTATTTAGGAAATCTGGATTGAAAACATAGACAATTAGCTAATACTTTCCTTAAGAGTATAGATAAAAACTGCTAAGTTCCCTTCCAAAATTCCTTGAGAACAAGAAGGCATATATACTATTTCCAAAGAAAATTTAATTATAAAACGTAAGCATTTATGATAAAAGTTGGATATTTAATTATAAATAGAAGCAATCTTGCTTAAAGATGTATCCTCAATTAGTAGAAGGAAATGTAAGGGTTTGGAAATTGATGTAGATAAAAATTATGACTAAGTGTTACTTTCTGAAAAGAGCTTAAAGTAAAACAAGAAATTCCATTGACTAAATTCTAATGAAAATATGTAATTAATTTAAATATATTTACTTATATTTGTCTAACAACTCAATAAAATGATATTGTACAATAAGCTATATAAGCCATTAATAAATGTAAAGAATTTATAGGAATTTCAACATTTTTTCCCTTAAGTGTAAGATCTTAGTAAATTGTAAGACATTTGAAAAATTTGGAAAAATATTTGGGAAATGGCCAATAAAGATTATACATACTATATAGAGTTTTGAATAAATTAATTATATTTTGTGGAGAATAAATATGATCATTAAGTTCATCTAAACATCTCGAATCTCGTAGATTCATCAATTTTAAAATTCGACATCCATCAAAATAAAGTAATGAATGTAAAAATTTTCACATTTTGAGCTAGAAAATTAATTGATGCATTACATATATTACAATCTGGTTATAAATTAATATTTTTATTACATAATTTTGATGTATTTTTATGTGTACTTCAAATATAAACAATTTTCACTTATACAAATAAAACAGTACCTATTCATTAGGATAGAACGCTTTGTCCTCCACCTCCAAAAATTATATGTTGCAATCTATTCATCCTTATTCCACTTTACCAGGTGAAACTTCCTCTTGTAATTTCTCTGGCTATTCACAATTTAGAGAAAATATAATTTTAATATATTGAAAAATACTTTTAGTATATATCGGTAGATTTAATACAATTAAGTGAATTACTAATTGTTTTCGGTTTATGCTCGCAACATATTCGAACTCCATTTTCAAAGAATAGGCTGGATATTTCTAATTTACAACACTATATGCAGAAAACTTCCTTTTTTTCAAATTTACTTGAAATAAATTATAAAAATAGAAATGCTGACAATTGTCTGTTGATATATGGGTTGAGAATGATTATTTGTGAAAATGGAACACGCAAAGCCCTGTTCTTAAAATTGCGCACGTTTATAAATTGGGTAAAAAATAGAAAATTCTGATCCATTATAAAGAAAAATTAAGTGAAAAATTGAGAACAACCCCTTGTTTAGTATGAAGTAGGACCACCTTCTCAAATTTCTAAGAGTGAGGCATTGACTCTTCAAGTGTATTTTCGAGTGATCTAAGGTAACTGATTTTCTCCAATTTGTCTTGCAATGAGCACAGATTATGAAGTAGTAGTGTGACAACAGGTCTATTTTACCAGATCTTAAACATACTAATAAATAGTGGATCCATGTCAGGTGAATTTGGAGACCAAAAAATGACTTGAAATCCACTACAATGTTCCATAAGCCTTTCTAGTGAGATTAGATCCTTATAACCTGAAATCTCTTGCTGTTAAGCGCCTTTATTACCCAAAGCTGTTACCTGGATCTGGTCCTGTAGTGCTCACATAGCATACACCGTCGATGGTGTTTGGGGAGTGATATATTCATTGCCATGATCAAAACATCGTAAACTTATCAACTAATAATTGCTTTGGGGTCCAAGATTTTCCATTGAAAATCGATGGATTCACACTTGCCGTCAAGTGATTAGTGGTAGTGGACTTGTTTCCATATTTGTAGTTGAAATGTATTTCATGACCCATTGCTAGTGTTATTGGTGAAGATATGCCTTCAAGTCAGGGATGCTATTCGAACATAAGCCCATAGGGAGCAACCATATTTGCACAGTGTATTTGATACACCGTCTGAGTTCAACTATTTGGTAGTTACTAGTAATATCAGCCTTCGGTCATGGAGAATAAAACATAACAGTATCCTCCCTCCTTTGAATATGCCTATCATCAAACTATTGGCGTTGATTTCATTCATAATTTCATACACCATTTGTCAGTACATCATCAATGGCTGATGACAGCCAACAAAATTTTCTAAAATTAATGTTCAGGAGCTAAGTGTAAAGTGGCCATTATCGAAATCTGATAAATCAGCTGTTTTCCCATCAGGTCGCTAAACACCGTATGTGCGGAAAACCCTTGATCGCTTCATCACATGGGTCAGATTGTCCTGGTCGAACTTGTTTATATAAGAGAAGGCTATATGGTGTCACTGATGAATTTACAACGTAGTAAATTTTATCATTTAAGTGGTGATTACCTCTGATGCATTTATTTGTATTAGTGGTCTTCATATTTATAACATCATAATGGTATAAATGTTTATAAACTATCTTTTGAAGATTCCTGGCCGCGGCAGCCTGTAGTCTAGTGGACTCGGCTGGCGCTATGAGTTTGAGCAGAACCGCTAAGATCCAATGTACAGAGGGGCCGTGCACCTCGTTAAATAATAGTGCAAGCGTCACCATTTTGCAGTATGGAGGTTATGAGGAGATTTAAACTCCAATTATCGTCCTCATACTTGACCTTAGTTCAATTACAGTTCAGTCTTGGCTGTGCCTTGAATAGTGTGACGTTTTAATATTCACTCACTCATTTCGCTGCAAGATTCCTCTGCAGTAACATTGGATAATATCATTTGAAATGTTACTTAAGGTTTGTTTATGTAGAGTGGTGATATTACAAATTAGTTCTAGTACAAAGTGATTGAGACAGAACAAGTATTGGTGGCTATTAGTTAAATGAAAGTTAGCGAATTCGAGTTGAAATGCACTTTGAAAGTGGATTAAACAACTAGTTGTACTTTGTAATTTAGTTCCAAGCATTTGTGCCTATGTGAGTTGCACGGAAGATTCGGATAAACATTGATCTTTGGATATGAGACTTAAGATATTCTTGAGAGCTTCTGTCATTTTGTGGAAGAAAGTGTTCCGTGTCTGAAGTCTTCCAAATAAGTCAATTTTGTCATTATTTAAATAAATTCTAACATACTCTTACAGTAGTCTGTTTGATAAATGGTTATAATAGTTATTTCTAGATGTTTTGTGTCTGGTCATTACTCTAAATGTAAAGTCAATTCACTTCTCGACTTCAGACATCATAGAGTTCGATAGCCAGGCATTGAAGAGGGGATACTACAATGCAACTACTCATAAGTGTTTTTAATATATAGATTTTCTGTTGCATTTATATTTTTGTATGTGTATATTTATATTTTATCCCTAATTTTTCCGTTTCTTTTTAATATTATTCTCTGTAAAAGAAACCTTATTCTTCTCTATTATTCACTCATATTATTATTTACTCTAAAATTTATAACGTGTGTTAGAAATAAGAGTTAATACTTCAATATAATCTGTTTTCTATTATGTCAATTTTGCTGCTTTGGGTAAAGGTGGTATATAAAGCAGCTTAACCTCTCGTCTTCAGCCAAATTAAACAGTGCTTTAGAAATCACATAACTAGATTACCACATTTAGTCCAAACTCATACTGTCACTAATTTTTGTTTTAAAGATTCAATTTCTTTCTTTTTAAAACTTGTGTCCGTGTGTAATGTGTGTCCATTTATTATTGTGTGTGTGTGTGTGTGTGTGTGTGTGTGTGTGTGGCTGAAACATGCGGCAATGTGTGTGTGTGTGTGTGTGTTTCCGTTGAAATTTATTTAGCACTATTTCATGGGCCCAAATCAAATATACTTAACTTATGATTTAAATTTTACTTTTATAAATTACATGAAAACTTGTATAAAGAAAACATTTATTTAAAGACTGAATTTTATAACGATGATCTCAACAAAGTCATTGCAAAGCAATTTTGGTCAAAGAATATGATTGAGTGCCACTATCGCACGAAAATCAAATGGCCTTCAATTGTGACAGATCTCATGGTACAGGCCTCAGTCAGTGACAGAGCATGGCTACCTGAGCTCACACCCAGCCACTACACTATCACACCCTCATCAGGAGGGTGAGATGTGAGATTAACGTCCAAGTGTATACAGTCTTGGGTGCATCAAGATTCAGCCCGTTGCCAGCCTACTTGGCAAGAGTCCGTGTTAATAACCACTAGACTACTGAGGCCACATGAATCTGAGTGGACTAAATTGAGTTGCTTTTGTAATTAATTCGCTCAGTTAACAATAAACTCTAAGCATAATTTAACCTTTATTGACACCGTTTTCAGTTTCGCTATCATTTTCACATATCGATTTTCAGAAAATTAATCCTTCATTTGAAACAAAGTTCTTAAAAGCCTCAATTTTATTATTTATTCTTTTATTAATGTAGAATATCCCACGGAACTATTTTGTAAAAGTTGGATATTCTTTCGGTGATAATTTAATCAAAACTGGCATTGAATCAGCAGCGCCATCGGCGAAACCACGAAACATAAATACAAATAATATATCAGGCAGGGCCTGCCATGTGAAGGTGTGGCGTTTTCCGCATCACAGCTCCTCTTAACCAGAGCATTTCCAGTCACGTTATGAGCTTTTTGATTTCTAACACA
>BMAO01028212.1:0-24940 GCA_019973975.1 Trichonephila clavata | reverse complement strand
ATAATGCAGTTCACGTACATGTTGGAAGTGCTATTCAGATTGTGAAAATCAAATTAACTTTAATATCTCTAACGGAGTTTAAACAAAAGCGTTAAACACTGGAGGGATTTAATGATCATGTAATTATGCTCAAGAGAAAGTCTCATTTGCTAAATTTCCTGTTAGCACTTTAAATTGCATAATCTAAAAGATAATTGTTGGAATGTTAGTAAAATGCAAAGAGGTTTCTTCAAACTTTGTTTCTATGTTCGTACTTTTTATCAAATTATAACTAACAAGAAATTGCATGTAAGTTGCTTATTTTTTTATTTTTGTTATAAAAATGATATATATGTGCTTTCTACGTTAAAAAACACTTGATATTATCTGAGCTAAAACTGTATTAAAGTTAAACAATTTTTAAATTATATTAGAGATATGTTATAAAAATACTTGAAATTATCAATAATAAAATTATTTCATGAAACTAAATTATCTTTAAAGCACTATCATACTTATTAGTATCGTAATGATAAGCATATATACCAGCTAACACTGAAAGTAAAACATTTTGATTTATTACATATGTAGAATACCGTAGTTAAATACAACTACGACTTAAATACAGGAAATTGAAAGATATATAACATTGTATCGATTATTCAATGAAAAAATTCCTAAAATTAACGCAAGATTTGAATTAAATAAAAAACAGTTCCTTTTTTTAAAATTTTTCTTTTTTTATTGAATTGTAAATTATACAGCATAGGGTTCTGTATGGAATGATACATAGGGCAAATAGCCTCCCTGGCTTTGCTGGAACATACGCACTCGTTTATGGAACTTTTCCATGAACATTCTTCTTAAATAAGGTTGAATTTCGCTGATGCAGCTTTGAATTTCTTCCAATGCTCACGAGATTTTGGCAATTACGACATGGAACTTTGACTTCAAATAACCCATAAAAAGAAATTCATTGATCTAGATGTCCAAATCACCAAACTAGAGAGTACATGGATAGGAAATGCCTATCCATGAATTGTTTCACACACTGTATGACATACGGCACCGTCTCATTGAAACCACATGCCGTCCACATCAATATTATCCAATTTAGGCAGAAAGAACTGTGTTATGTCGCGATAAGAAGCACCAGTAACATTTACTGCTTCAGCAGCTTCTTTGTTGAAAAATTGTGGTCCAATGTGATACCTATCGTCCAAAATTTGCACCAAACAGGGACACATTGAGGACACATTTGTTTTTCGATAATCACATGTGATTTCTCTTAACCTCAAATGAGGAAATTTTGATGAAACAAAGTCATCAAGGTGAAAGGATTCTGTTCGAAAAATCAGCAACCACTTGTTGATGTTCAAAAATTCATTCAACGAAATCCCTTCGCTGTGCATGATCATAAGTCTTCAGTTCTTGTATCAACTTGACTTCGTTAGCATGCAGATGTATACTCCGTAGGGAAGTTCTTGAAATTTACAATTCTTGTCCTGGACTTTTAACAAAACTCTTACACACAGCTTCGATATTGACATTTGATTGGCTTTTTTTGTCTGCCTGAATTTTTCAATTACTCTCTTCACAGTTGACGAAGTTAAAGAACTATTTCGACCATATTTTGTACGAAGTTTTCGAACTGTAGCCGCCAGACTTTCATTGATTTTGAAATATTGTTCGACAATGAAAGCTCATGGTTCTATCGTGTAGCACTCCATTTTTAATAACCCTAAAATAGCAGCTGTCATAAGTTTTTTTATGGGGTGTTCAACACTTTACTGCACAAATGGTGGTAATTAATCTTACGACACTCTTTATACATAAACTGATAATCTCTAAGTTAAAGAATAATGTTAAAAATTAGGTTCAATATGTTACTGTTGCAACCATTACCCAATACTGCAATCATTCATAATAATTAAACACAATTAAACAAAATAATGCATTTTCACGCAACCGTTAGCACAGGAAATATGCAAATTCGAAGATCGACAGTGTCATGAGCATTGGTCTCCTCCAATTTATTAATCGCCTTCCTTCAGAATCAATCCTATAGAAGTTATATATGTGTGATTGTTTGCAAAAATTTCAAAAAATGATCGCAAACTTGTAAATAAGTGAGTAAAACTATAATTGCACTGTGTTGTTTTTGAAGTACCTATCTTATTATTTTCCCTTATGTGTATAAAATAAAATTGAGAAATCGAATTGCAACGAATAGCAAAAAAAAAATTCATATTTTGTTTGATGTGTTAAAAACTTTCATTAAAAAGGTTCAGTAGTTTTTGAAAACCAGTAAAAATATGTCTTTTCTTAACTTTTGCAAACCAGTGTTATCAATATATTCTATATTAAATGAATTAAAACACTTCTCGTGTTAAAAGCAGTTATGTGTATCAAATTTCATTATCTTTATGTGCCTGCTCAGGTATCTATAAAAATATGTTTTTCTTGCTTGTTTAAACAAAAATGCAGTAATGCACACCATAAAATTAAAAATAGTGATCATTTTAGATTCTTTATAAAATATATTTATAAATACGATTATTGCTCTGGTATTAAAAATTGTATTTCCTTATATATTGATTGATAAAATTTAATCTGACTTTTCCACTTTCCCTTCTGATGTTGAGAACGCAAGTGATTGAAAACACTTTGATAACGAATGTAAAATGACTCCGAATGACCATGATAATATTAAACTAAGAAAATATTGAGCCACAACTATTCTGTATTTTCAGTAAGTTGAAGATGTAATATATTTCCTACTTCGTACAGCTGGTGAAATAAATGTCCATTTACTTAAAGTAAATACCGAATTATTTAGCACACATGTATGTTCTTTAATTATTTTTTGAATTTTTACATAGTTCATTTCGACAGAAAAAATGAAGTATGCTAATAACCTCAAGAACAGGTTTTATTTAAAGACTGTGCACATAAAAAATTTTAGATCAATTATTTATTTTCTGATTTTTGCTAAACAATATCAATACCTTACAAAAGTATTACTTCCTGAATGCAGACTTATGAGTATGTCATGCTATACATATTGGCTTTTTCATACATCTTAAATTCTAAGATGCTCAAAGAAAAATTTGAATTGAAAAAGTACCTTGTATTTTTAAATTGTGATAAAAGAAATATTTTATTAATAAAAGCTGATGATATTTGTCTTATTTAATAAGTTTTTCATTCATGAAATATTCACATTTATTCTCTAAGGTTTATCTTATTAATACAACCCCTAGTAAATATATTTCATAATTAAAAAAGGTTAATTATCGCACTTTGCCAGATATAATTTTTTTTAAAAAAATTAAGTTTGTCTTTTTTTTCCTCTTAAATAATTGGATGAGCTTAAAGGTAAAAATCAAAGTATTGTTAAAACTATTTGAGTTATAAAAGAATATACAAACATATGTAAATACCTCTAGAGCATAGGTTCCCAACTTTTTTTGAACTGGCGCCCCCTTTTCTAATGAATATTTCGATACTACCCCCTTTTCATGGGAATATTTTGATATCGCCCCTTCCCACTCTACAGAAATAAGAGTGTACATAATACATGGTGAAAACAAGAGTTACATTTAAAAAAAATCCTATTACTATTAGAATATATTTTTAATTTGTTTTTCTAAAGCCCCAATTATTTTGTTTGCGAAACTGAAATAGCTATTGCCCCAAATATATTCAAATTAGTAATATTACATATTTCAGTCATAGATAAGATGTTGCTGGAATTGATTCTTCAATTAAATGGAATAAAAGTTTTACCTTATCTGTTATAAAGACAGGCAGGGGGTTTGATGATACAAAGTAATTCATAATAAACTATTGCTTTCAAAATAAATATAAATTGACAGTTTCAGCCTAAAAAGAATCATATGTTAAAATATTTAATTATGTTTCTTGGATAATATACGTAGTGAAATGCAGTGAACGAAACATTTTTCCTACTGCTCACAGACAAAGACACCACGTGCACTTCAGAAATTAAAATGCACTATATCATTCAATTTAATGTATATCTTAATGTAATGTAAGCTTAAATTTTTTCATCCACTTCCCGAACTACCAAAATATGTGAATTTTCATACATGTGATATAGAAATGATTTAAATGCATACAATCAATATAAGTAAATAGTATTAAAGTTTATTTTAGTTAGTACATAATCAGAGTTTTTTTAGTATTTTTTAGAATGTATTTGGTTAATCTGTCCAAGCCCCTATGTGCCACCTCAACGCCCCCTAATTTTCTCTGGGTCCCTTACTGCCTCCTGAAAGCCTCAAACGCCCCCAAGGGGGCATTATCACCCACGTTGAGAACCTATGTTCTAGAGTATTTTTGGCTACAGATTCTTTGAAAGCTTCTATGAAGATTTAATTTGAGAACATACGTGGATAAATTTCAGTGTATAAAGATGACAAGAAATCAAATTAAAAATCCAAAAACTATGAGAAATATAACATTACATCAATAAATTTAACTAAATTCCTTTTTCTGAATTAGATTGTGTTAAAAATTAGTTAGGTATACTAATACTTAATGTTAAATGAGTTGACACAAACTGAGTTCTAATTTCACAAAGGATGCTGGGTTCATCACAAAGAAACACTAAAATGCATTAATATTCGTCAAAACTACACACAACACAGGAACTTCCTTTTAAAAACATAATGAAAAATCTTATAAATTTTACTTAAGGTTGGGTTCTATCCAAAATAATTTTACTTTATTTTTCGGAACTTTCAAGCAGAATAAATTTCAAACTTCCAAAATGGTTGAAGAACAATTAATTTTAAGCGTTGCTTTTCAACGGTTGGGAGAATTAAACAAGACATAAATTAAGCAACAAAGTTTGGAGGCACAGAGATTTTTCATTGTTATAACACGCATTCTATATGTAATAGTAAATAGTAAATCTGCGAAAATAATTTATTTGTTGGAACTCCATTCATCAGTTTTATTAATTATTCAAACATATTTTTGAATATCATGGATTGTAGTTACTTTCTATTCCTTAAAAAAAAAAGAAACAAAAAAATTACAATCATTTTTGTACTT
This sequence comes from Trichonephila clavata, assembly GCA_019973975.1. Lineage (NCBI taxonomy): Eukaryota > Metazoa > Arthropoda > Arachnida > Araneae > Nephilidae > Trichonephila > Trichonephila clavata. Next base: position 19,879 of record BMAO01028212.1, on the reverse strand, counting down.
TCTTACCATATTGCTTTCTTTTAAATCACGATTTTTCCTACAATCTCCTTAATTCTTCCGATATAACAAATTGTTTTGCTGCATGACATTTAATATTTTCATAAGGAGCTTTATTTGTTTCGAAGAGTTATTTTTTAAAAGAAAATAATCATTCCTCAAGAATTAATTGATGATTCAAGCCTATAATTCTAACTTAAACGTAGGAATGTCAGAAAGTTATTTTTTGTACATAAAAGCTTCAAAAAAGCATATATTTCTTTTAAAATTTTTAATATTATTCAAAGTGTGTAATTCACTCAATACTTTTCAAACATTAACTTAAACCTAAGGGATAGGTCCGAGAAAATTTTCAAGATTCCTGTAAAATTATATTCATATTTAGATATTATGCATAAAATTAGATTTTTACCATACCTTTATACATGTAACTTCAGATTCACTCAATAAAAATTTTGCAAAATTTCTAAAAACCTCATGTACAGAATTCTAACAGTAGAGAGAGAGAATTAACATTATACCTAACTTTGTAGCATTACTAAATACATTACAAAAAGCTGCCTTTCCTTTATCATTAGAGACAGTCAGGTGCCGCAACTTGTATGTTTGGGGAGGAGAAAAAAAGTCTCTTTTTAACACGCTTTTATAAGTTTAACTTGCATGTAACGGAATCTTAGAACTCGATTTGTACCCACTTAAAAAGATCGGATTCATTCGAAACTTCGCACACTTGTCAAAGACCGATGACAATACAATAATTTCATAATTTTGTTCCATTGTCCTTTTCAGGATCGTCAGGAATAAGGATAATCAGATTTGGCGATAATTCCTTGTACTATTTCCAGATTTGGCGACTTATTGCATATATCATTTTTAAATTTGGCGACTAGTTCCATATACCATTTTCAGATATGGCGACTAATTTCATACATCATTTCCAGATTTGGCGACTAATTTCAGATTTAGCGACTAAAAGAATAAGTTGTAACCCTAAAGCAAGTGTTTTGAATTTAAAGCTAATTATATGCACGTATAAAATACACTTGCTGTTAATAGGAATAACACAAACAAACAAAAAGTGTTCTGTATCTGACAAAGTGGAGGATGGAAATGTGTTATCAATTTCTTGCCATAATATAAACATTTTTCTGAAAATGAAAATTTAAAAAAAAATTCTTGTGCACGTGAAAAAAATAATTTATGTTCTAACTGCTAAATATTTTTAATTTTTATAAAGCAATACGTTTAGAAGTGATGATACGAATTAACATTATAGCAATACTTTTAAAAGGTGAAAAAACATTTGACACTTAATATTACCACGTTTTTATTAATTCGCTTTCTTTAATGTGTGCCCGGGTGGAATTCTGTAATTGATTTTAAACTGTGTGACTTTCCGAGGAGCTAGAGATTTGAATTTGGACCATAGCTCAGAAGTGGATGACAATGCATGAAAATGTGAAAAAAGAAAACAAAAACGAAAAGGAGGAATTTTATAATTTTTAGTCCGTAAGAAAAACACGGTAAATTAATTTTTTTTTAATTCGAACTTTTTCTTCTTTACACACTTTAATTTATTTGACCTGTTCAAAAGTGACGGAATCTAATATAACAATACGGGACTCATCCGAGGCCTCGTAAACGGAGAGAATAAATACACTTTAGACCCATTAATTAATATCCATTGAAGAGCAAGACTAATTCCACAGCCACGTAATTCCAGCTTCAAATATGAAACGCAAGGATAAATTTAACAATGTATAAATAATAGTTTAAAAAACTTAACACGTTTTTATTGTAGTTCGAACTAAAAAATGAAAAATAAATTATAGTTTGAAAAAAACTAAAAAATACACTTTTATACTGAATCGAACTAAAAAGTAAAAAAATAATTCTTAATAAAGAATAAAATGATTAACGTGAAAATGAATGTCATTGGGGTAAAAGCGTGGTTTGTTCTATAAATGTATCAATTGTTATAATTTCTAACTTCTATTCCGAAAAGCTGAATTAGTGTAAAAATGTAGTACAAAGCACCCCATGCTTTTACCCCAATGACATTCATTTTCACGTTAATCATTTTATTCTTTATTAAGAATTATTTTTTTACTTTTTAGTTCGATTCAGTATAAAAGCGTGTTTTTTAGTTTTTTTCAAACTATAATTTATTTTAACACGCTTTTATAAGTTTCACTTGCATGTAACGGAATCTTAGAACTCGATTTTTACCCACTTAAAAAGATCGGATCCATTCGAAATTTTGCACACTTGTCAAGAACCGATGACAATACAATAATTTTATAATTTTGTTTCATTGTCCTTTTCAGGATCGTCAGGAATAAGGATAATCAGATTTGGCGACAATTCTATATATCACTTCCAGATTTGGCGACTTATTGCATATATCATTTTTAAATTTGGCAACTAGATCCATTTACCATTTTCAGATATGGCGACAAATTTCATACATCATTTCCAGATTTGGCGACTAATTTCAGATTTAGCGACTAAAAGAATAAGCAGTAACCCTAAAGGAAGTGTTTTGAATTTAAAGCTAATGTATGCAAGTATAAAATACACTTGCGGTTAATAGAAATAAAACAAAAAAAAAGTGTTCTGTATTTGAGAAAGTGGAGGGTGGGTGGGTGTTAGCAATTTTCTAACCATAATATAAACATTTTTCTGAAAATGAAAATAAAAAAAAAAAAGGCTCGTGCATTCGAAAGAAAATAATTTGAGTTCTAACTGCTAAATATTTTTTATTTTTATAAAGTAATACGCTTAGAAGTGATGATACGAATTAACATGAACACGGTTAAAAGGTGAAAAAACGATTGACACTTAATATTACATGTTTTTATAAATTCGCTTTCTTTAATGTCTGTCCGGATGGAATTTTGTAATTGATTTTAAACTGTGTGACTTTCCGAGGAGCTAGAGACTTGAAATTTGGACCATAGCTCAGAAGTGGATGACAATGCATGAAAATGTGGGGAAAAAAAGAAGAGAAAAAATGAATAGTGGAATTTTATACTTTTTGTCTGTTATAAAAACATGGTACACTGGAAATTTTTTTTAATTCGAACTTTTTCTTCTAAACACACTTTTATTAGTTTGACCTGTATCTATCGAGACGAAATCTTTGAAATATAACGATACGGGACTCATCCGAGGCCTCGTAAACGGAGAGAATGAATACACTTCAGACCCGTTAATTAATATCCATTGAAAAGCAAGACTAATTCTACAGTCACGTAATTCCAGCTTCAAATATCAAACTCAAGGATAAATTCAACAATGAGTAAATGATAGTTTAAAAAACTAAAAAACACGCTTTTATTGTAGTTCAAACTAAAAATTAAAAAATAAATTATTGTTTGAAAAAAATTAAAATACACGCCTTTATACTGAACCGAACTATAAAGTAAAAAAATAATTCTTAATAAAGAATAAAATGATTAACGAGAAAATAAATGTCATTGGGGTAAAAGCGTGGGGTGTTCTATAAATGTATCAATTGTTATAATTTCTAACATCTATTCCGAAAGGCTGAATTAGTGTAAAAATGTAGTACAAAGCACCCCACGCTTTTACCACAATGACATTTATTTTTTCGTTAATCATTTTATTCTTTATAAAGAATTATTTTTTTACTTTTTAGTTCGATTCAGTATAAAAGCGTGTTTTTTAGTTTTTTTCAAACTATATATAATTTATTTCTTCCCTAGAACGCGTGCGCGCGAGTTCGACGAAGATAACAGGGACACGAGGTGAGGAATTGCCTTTTCTCTCCTATGTGTTCTAAAATAGGGGGGGGGGGGTAATGGACACTTAGAACGTAACTGCTATTCAATATTATTTGTTCCTATACATGTTACGGTATTCATTGTTTTGTCCTAAAATAAAAACAACCATGGACATCCACAACTTTTATATTTAATAGGCTAAAGAGCAGTTATGCGAATTAAATATGAAAGCAGTTTACATGTCCAAGCAAATCTAATAGTGTAATAAAAAAGTTATTAGTTTAACACGATTTATAAGAAAAATAATCCACCAGAAGATATTTAAACAATCAAATTGTTGCTTCATTATCCGTTTTTAATACAATAACAATAATCAAGATGATACAAAACTATTTGAGCACAAAACCACAATGCAATAAGTGTTGATTGTTATAGTATTTGCTAATGAAAGATTGGGCTAGTGTGCGTTTTGGGAGGAGGTGTGCCAACATTTAAAAAAAACATTTGTGAGTAATTTTTTTGTACACTGAAACTATGTGTTATGAACGTTTGCACCTCAAGGAAAAATACTCGTGATTCACCCTTTTATTTTTACTATATTTAATTTCGAAGCGATTCTTTAAACCTTAGGTGGTATAATACCATGCATAACTTTAAACATTACGAATTATTCTGCATGCTTTCTAGAAGTGATAATTTCTTTCAGTGCATTTTTCTGAAGAGTGAATTTAAGTGGTCGGGTTCGGGTGCGTTACGTTTACGCGTTTTTTATCGGCTCTACTTGGCAGTCATGCTCGGGTCGGCAACGATAGCTTAGTTTTGAATTAAAAACTTTAAGGCGCGTGTTTTTTCCTTAAGTAAAAATTTCATGCCTATTTTTTCCTATTTTTGCCGAACCGAATCTCATACGTCTGTACTATGCCCTGCTTACTGCTCATACACAAACTTTTTTTTTTCAGATAACCTAAACAAACTATAAAATAATTTAACGAATAACCCTTCTTTATTGAAAATAGCAATGATATATATATATATATATATATGCACTACTGTATTTTATAAAATAATACTCATTAATCAATAAATATAAAAAATCTTTTAACTATGTAAAGATCGATTCCCAACATAAAATACTATCTAAAATAGATAAAATTTTTAAATCAATCCGAGTATAATCCACATTGATTGTCCCTTTGGTTCATCAATGTCACATTTTATACTGACATGAAAAAACATATAAAGAAAGAATCAAATACTTAATAAATTTGTATTATTTTCAGAATCCTTTTATAAGAATAGGCCTCTTATATAAAGATTAAGATATAAAGTCTTTCTTTGAATATAGTTATCACCTTTATTCTTTTCCTGTTTGCAACTATTCAAACTGAAAATAATTTATAAATTATCTTTAAATTAAAATTCTTAATTTTGATTAATTTTATTAAAATTTATGAATGCCAAACTAAATTATGAAGATAATTTTATCAATTACAAAATAACAAATAAAAGAATGCTTTGATGGATTAAGAATTAAATATTTTAAAAAAGAATTGAAGAATATCGGTGTAATTTGAAAAATGTAATATTTGGTTGCGTATGGATATCGAATATTGCTTAGCATTAATTACCTTAAATAAAAGAATAAGTAAGATAAGTATGTCGTTTAAAAGACTGGAAAAGTTTTATAGAAAAAAATCAAATTCAATTATTTAAACAGAATAAAATTGGAAGGGGAAAAAAAAGAATCCATAAAAAAAGGAAGATTAATGAGAAATATTGATTATATTATTGGTAAACAATGTTATTTAGGATGTTTCTGTAATGATAAATAACTTTTAAATGGCTTCCATACTTAAAATATCGACTGTATGAAAATGGATTTTTAGCATTAACTATTGTATTTTAATTCATTAATCGATTAAAATAGCTTTCGGATTACATTGGTATATATAAAAGTTAAAAATACTTTAGTCTGATCAATCTTCTTCTGTTTAAATATTCCTTAATTATTGAAAAAGCAATTAAAACCTGTCAAAATGTGTAATTAAATTTAATCCATGTTGTTCGTGTTATTATATCAGGAGTATGTTTCATTCATGAAATAAAATTATTGTCTTAACATTATTCTCATTTAAACAATAATTCATCTGAAAGTAACAAAAAAATAGGAATTATTATATATTAAACTTCTATAAGATCGATATAATCGTGAATTTTTTTTAATAAAATACAAAAAAATTATTTTTAATTAGTTTTAAATGCACTGTTAATTAGCTGTGTTTGTGTGGTTAAAACTGTTTATTTTAATTATTTTAAGCACAAAGGGAATATTTTCTTTCTTACGGTAGTAAGAAGACATAAGAAACCCACTGAAAAAATGTTATATTACTCTTATGGTCGTATTTTTCCGTTTCTATCTTATATAAATTGGTTGTTGCAATAACAGAATTGTTACAAATTGTTCTGGAATAAAAGTTATTTCGTAAACATCTTAAGAGTAACATCAGAGTGCTGTATTGAATTTCAAAATAACAAATATTTTTGCTAAACAAAGAATAATTCTGAGCATTATTAAAATCAAGAGGTTTGAATAAAATGTATATATAATTGGTATTAATCTCGATTATTTTGTGGCAAAATATTCTTAGAATACAAGTAGAAAAATAATAATAATATTTAAAGATTTTTTAGAAATTTATAATAAAAAGTCGGATTTTTGTAAGGACTTGAAAATCTTTATTCGAATGAATAATTCTCTGCATCAAATATAATTTGACCTAATTTTTTAACAGAATACTTTTTAAGTACCAAAAAGTATGTCATAACTCAGCTTACAAACGAAAAGTTTTTTTCAAGTTTTGAAAACTATAACACATACAAGTCATTATGTATTATGCCATCCACTAATTTTTGCAAATTAAGAAAGTCGTCAAACTGCCGCAATATGCGTATGTCGCAGAAAATCTTTCCCCGCTTGCTCGAAAGCAACAATAACGATGGCAATATTTGGTGACATCTATTGAATTGGCGAAATTGGATGACGGTACAATGCCTAAATATCGAAACATATCATTACTTATTGTTACGTAGATCGTGGTTCGAGGATTTTATGCAAAATCAGACGTAAACAACAAGACAGTTCTTTAAGAGCGATGAGTATTTATTGTCGGAAATCAATCCTTGAAATACAGGATTCAACAGCAAAATTTACAGAATAAATAACAGAAGGATTTCACACCTTCAACAGCACTCAGACACAATAAACAGTGTCTAAAATACACGTTTGGAAATGATTACTCACAAGCACAGCCGAGCTGATTAAGTTCAAGGCAAGTCTACTAATCGCTAATCAAAACAATGCTTACTACTCGCTGGTTGAAATCAGATTCGCTTTTCGCTGGCTGAAGCCAGACTGACTCTTGCGGCGAGTATCACTTTATTTATAGCAGAGGCCGAAAGTTCCGGAAAGATGCGCTCGCGCCACAGATCGTGAAATTAGTGGATTTCTCTACTAATTTCTAGAAGAATCCAGAGGGTCCCGAATTCGCCAACATGGTCGCCAATGTCGCCAATTTGGTCGCCAATGTCGCCAATTTGGTCGCCAAAAGTGATGCCAACTTGGCTCTATCGCCAATGTTTCGCCAAGTTCCCATTGAATCGCCATTATAACGTAAAGGACGGCGTTGCTTGTGAATCTTACAATTTTATCATGAAATAAATATAGCATAGAGTAATATAAATGCATTGCACATCCAAATACAAATTATTTACATTATTTTATACAAAATTCGTAACATTATTAACTTTGAAAATATTATTTGTCAATGAAAGCAAAATATTTTATTTAAATTATCTCAAAATAAATATTCTGATTAAACACATTATTTGCATGATTTTGATTAAACCTTTAATCATGAATATTCTGATCAAACATTTAACTTAAAGGAACAATTTTTATAGCCATTCTACGTTTAAAAACTAAGCCGAAAGTTTTTAAACTTAAACGAAAGTTTCTAGACTTATATTTATCTTTTTCTAAACCTGAAATGCTTTATTGGACAACTCATCTTCTTCATTCTAGATTATTCTCTTTTAGATTTCAAGGAGCAAGACACAATAAAAAGAAGTATATTGAGTGCAGAACAAATTTAACAGCATTGTTCATTACTGTTAGTACTATAAGATAAAAGAATAGTTAAATGATAGTTTTAGCAACCACTTTTGGAACACATATTCATCCATACAGCAAAATATGAAACTTTAAGCAAAATAAAAATAAAAAGAAACGAGCCTTACAGTAGTCGCATATGATGTGTAACATCTGACATGTTATCGTGGTAAATTCGCAATAGCAGCATAAATCCTGAAAAAAATGAAACGAGTATGATTGGAAATAATTTTCTATGGAATAATTATATCTTTAGTGGAAATTTTATTTAATTAACACAAGGAGTAATGCAATTTTTTATCAAAATAATTATTCTTGTTCAATTTGGGGAAGAGCGGTAATGATAATTTATGACACATATACTTGTGTTTTTCAAGTATTTAAAAACCGTTGAAAAATAGCGTCAATAACAGTACTACTGTTGTTGCGACTAATGCCACCTGTCTGACGCAGTCAGATCGAGGCCCACGAAATTCATCATGGCATAGGGCTAGATTGTACGCCTGCCGTTAGCCGTAGCTTTGAGCACCATGCAGGTGACAGTACGTTTTGGCTAGGTTTCACCCCAATTTTGAGGGAGAACACCCTAGGGGTGGTCAGGGGCCTCCCAACTCTCTTCCCATTCCACCAACCTCACGAGAGGACTTGCGGCTCGACGGCTATTTAGAGTACCCTTATGGCGCTAAGGCACTATACATTTACAGACAACCATGCCTTCTCCGGGATTCGAACCCAGGTCCTGCGGCACAGCAGTCAGCGTCGCTAACCACTATACCGGATGGGCGACACAGTACCACTGTTAGTTGTCGAAACATTTCGATTTGTGTTCAGTTCGAGGTTGAATTCATCATTTAAAAAAGCTATGAGTGGCTCGGCTTCTAGCAAGCTGAAGTTAACTTTAAAACCATCACTCAAAATCATGGGAAGCCAGTGGTAGTTTTTTTTTAAAAAAAAGAGCAGAACCACCTTCGGTATATGGTAAAAGTAAAGAAATGCAGGAAATCTTTAATTTTTTGAACCGTTTGATTCGGAGAAATGTATACGACCACCGAAATCACTGTTTGTCCATTTTCAAATAAGCATTCTGCCGCACATATGTCCCCAATAAATTGACTAACAATACCCAGTCCACTTGTTTGACGATAAGTAATATCCATATGTCGAGCCACAACATGTGAGTCGTTCTGTTTACGATAGATCGCAACACCAGCTGCTCTGTGTCCCGGTCGTTTCAATTGTACGCAGCAATCAAAGTCAGGTATCGAAACACGTTCGTCATTGTGTAACCACGACTCTGCCTAGAGGACTTAGCTTCTTCTCTGATCCTAAAGTGAGAAAACAAAACAAAGATCCCATGACCTAGACCGCAGGGGGGTGGGGATAGGGGGAAGCTCCTCCCGAATGAAGGTGGAAGAATAGCACACGCTTCCCCAACTTCCTGTTACGCATTTCCGTCCCTTTTCACAAAATCACTCCCACAAATCTCCAGCAATCGAGAGGAAAGATGTTACATATAAAAAAATGTAGAGTTCCAATTTTAAATTCATAAAAAATTATTATTAGAATTTAGTGAATTATTGAAAAATATTTAACATTCAGAAATAACAATTATACAATTTCTTGTTTTCGGTTAAGTTTGCAGTTCTTTCAAGGGAAAAAAACCTCTTTAAGTACTCCGAGAAAAGAAGTAGTACAGCTCATTAAATTTCTGTTTCTGTGAATCGTCTTTCCATATGAATTCATAAATTGAGAATGAAATTTAATCTGAAATGAAGCGTTTGAGTTTTAGCTGTATTTAAAAGCTGGTACTTATAGTGGTAATTTTCCTCGAGGCACAGTAACCTCACATGAAATTAAAGCACAGTTGGATTTTCGAATCTACAAATTCCTTCTCATTAAAATCTGAATCATGTCTAAATTACTTTATCCAGATAATCTTTCTCATATATTGCTTAAAAATGGTTATTCACTTCTATCTTGCAGTATCTTCAAATAAATTCATTAAATTTCTTCTTTATGAAATGTTTACTGTTATCGCAAACTGTTCATTCGATAATAATTAAAATGCATCATTGAGTCACAAGTATTTTTCCAATGCTTTGCAAAAATCATTTTACGAAAAGAATGTAAATTCTTCACCTCAATTATATAGTTCAGGAAAAATAACTGAGGGCAATTTTTTTTAAAAAAAGAGAAAATATATAAATCCAATTTGGATGTAAAAGCCGATATCTTGAAAAAATCAACAAGAACAATTAAATTTTCAACCGAAAAACCATCTGTCTTTTTAGAAAAACCTATCGATTAAAAAAGTTATTAACAATCAGTTCAAGTAATCTTATTGGGATAAGTTCACATTCCATTCAATCTTATTTATCAAAATATATTCATTCTTTCAAGGTGAAATTGCTATTGCATTATTAAATCTAAATTATATCACAATATTAAAGGGTTATCACCAGTTAAGCAAATTTACCTTTTATACAGGATTATATCATTCTAAAGAGATATAGAATTTATCAATTCTTAAATCACACAGTACAGAATCAACAAATGTCTTTTTAGAGTGTAAACATATGAAAATGTTATCAATCAGGGAGTAATAATGAAAGTTATTTAGAAAACGACATAATACTTTAAATAAAATTATCTCTTTTTATTTCTGCAGAAGCATTTGATAAATACATTATTCCCTGGAATGAAAAAACTCGCGCAAATACACAAGGAGTAACAACAAATTAGGATCAATAAAACATAGAAATAAGAAACAGAAGCCTAAACACCTTTAGAAAGTCAGTCAGATAGCATAGCATGTAACTGCTCACTTGTCTTCCAGTATCTATCGTAGATATTACAAGAAGCAATAGGGAAAATTTCCAGGTGCTGAGCATTCATTAGGGAATTTTTCCTGCATAAAACATAGTTTGGAGAGGAAAGGACCTTTAGACTATGTAGGTGACCCGCAAGGCAGTTGTGATCGGTTTCCAGCCTGAAGGCCATAACCGCATGCCGTCTCGGGTGATCTGGAATAGCATTCAGCGTCTCCTTCCAGGAATTATCACAAAGTTGTTCTTTAAAAAAGTTTAATATATCTTTTTCATGCTATTTTTAATTACTCTGCTTAGAAAAGCGTACGGTATTCCTCTCTGAAGGCACTCTAAACCACCAGCGCCATTTTCAGCTAGAAAATCAGCTCTCTCCTTTCCGTGGATATCACTGTAAGAGGGTACTCACTGTAAAAAACAAATTCTTTTTTAAGATCAAAAGCAATTCAAGATTCTCTGTACAGTTATTAATTCCAAGAGAGTGGAAAGTTCAGATATATCTGAGCTTGCATTGCAGAAATTAAGTCAGAAAATATAAAAAACATTCTCAAAAACCTCTTTTTGGACAATAATTGTTAAGTAATCTTATTAATAATCGTTTTTGCTATTGTGGAAGCTCCAGTTTATGACAAAGTGAGATTTATAATTTTTAGAAATATTCACACAATCAATAACCTGGAAAGATCCAGATAGATTGCAGGTGGAATTTTTTTCGAATTAAGAAATTCTCTAATAGGAAAGTTATGAGTTTTTAAAAAAATAGAACGGGGGGGGGGACACAAGTCAGAAATGGAAAAATTAGATGTTTGGAAAGAGGGAAAACATTTTCGAGTTGTTTCCTCCTATAATACTCTAAAAAATAAGCCAAAATTTGCTAATATTGAAATTGGAAACAAGATAAAATATTGAAAGGCGATTTTAATGCTCATTCTACTGAATGACAGTATCATGCCGAAAATGAATCTGGAAATCCATACGAGTTCAAATCAGTTTCATATGATATTTGAGAATAGAACATTTCCAATTTCGGCAAAAGCATGTCGTGATTATTTTTCATGTTGATATTTTATATTTATTTTTATTCAGTTTAGCAACAAAGATTGCAGTCCGATATGTAATTTGAAGAGTACGCTTAACTTGAGAATTTCTGTAATGGCAGACTATAAAAAATATTACACGTAAAATGCAAGAAAAATTATCATTTTCCACTTCATTTGTCTTACTGAAATGTGTATCAGTTTTTTTTTTCTTTCGTTTTCTCGTTTCTCTATTTTTTCTATTTATTTACCTCACTGCGATTTCAAATTTATGAAAATCACTTACATTTTGGATCAGTAACCGTTGCTTGTGATAAGATATAATATCTTAAACTACAAACTCCTTCTAAATTCTGATTTAGAAACAAAAAAAATTTAAGAAATTTTTAATAAATCTTATAAAAAATGTATTTGTGCACCAAGTTTTAGTTAAGATATGAGAATCACTGTTTAAATTAATGCTGAAAATGTTGAAATGGATTGCGGAATTTTTAGATGTACCTGCAAAATGAACATTGGTATAAAGAAAAAAAATTAAAGATATGAAGAGTAAATTCATAGTTTTCGGTACTGAAAAAACAGTTTAATCATTCAAGTTTCAGTTTGTTGAAAGTTTTTGTTCTTGATTAAATACTTCAAACTCGTTTATTTGTACAACGTTCCATGGATATTGACACTTAGATGTTGATTTAAATATCGCTTTTACTATGATTTTCCCAATTCTTTTGAATTCTAGTGCTTCTTGTAAATAGAATAATTTAAAACTTATTTTTTCTACTCTGATTTCTCTGAACACAAAATATTTTTTTAAATACTATTTCAATCAAATTCCGGGAAAATATTTTATACAAATAACTTTTTTTTAAGAATTAAATACATATTTATGTTTTAATAAAGTTTTATTTCGGTTTCCTAAATGCATTACTTTCACTCAATTTTTTACTACACATTTATATTTATTATTTTATCTTTTTCTTTTGAAGCTGAAAAATAATTTGTATAAGCTCATAAAAAATGGGAAAGGAATAATTGCGATTTGCCTTCATATTTATATAGCCTATTTTAATAAATATAAATATTCCATTTAGTTCTGTTGCGGTTAATTTATACTTTTTGATAAATAGTTTAATCACATCGACTATAAGTATAAATTGTTCTTAGATATTTTAAACTTTTATTTATTTTATTTTTACCCTATGGAAGAAAAAAATATTGATTACTTCTATAATATTTACAAGAATATTTCAGCGAAGAAATGTAATTTTTCATTAATTTCTTTCCACTCGTAGCAAAAATCAATTTCAATATGTGTTAGTAAGCATTCCTGGGTTTGTTTGTTCATATGTCAATTTGCATTCGAGTCTTTCCAATTAAAATTTTTAGACTGATTCTACCCCGATTTCGGAGTTTTTAATACTCTATGTAAAAATATTCTGAAAATGTCTAGAAAAGCACAATAGAAATTTCTTTATGTAATGCAAATTAATTATAAATGTGTATTTTTTATTTAAAATAGAAAATAAGTAAATGTTAAACTGCTCTATAACATGCAAAAAGAACATTTCTTTATTTGACTATTCTAATCTCAGTTCTCACTACTTATTTCAAAATGCGTTGCTTGTCATTCAAGATTTTTTCCAAATATTTCAGAATGCCTTACCTGTATAAAGATTTTTTTAAAATTTATATCTACCCGTGTACTTCAAAAATAGATCGAAAATTAAAAGCTAAAAAAAAAAAAAAGATTTGTTACTTTTTAAATTGTATCTAAAATTGTTGCGACTTTTGCAACATATAAATGACCCTAATGTCTCTAAATTAACTAGTATAGCAAATTCAGAATGAAGAAAATATGTGAAAAAATTAATTATCTACAAGCGTTCTTTAATTCCTCTCCTCCACATTTATTTCCAATATTTGATATAGCTTAATTCGACGACAATGCGTTTTCTTGGTTCTTTTCCTATGAAAAGAAATAATAATTAATGATTACAAATAAGAGTGAAATTAATTGATCCGACTACGTGCGACAACTTTTTTTAAAAAAATGGAAATAAGGGGATTTTTGTTGCTTTTAGATTTGCTTTGACATTTTAAGAAAAATATGCTAAAATTAACAAGAGAAAAATAAATTAATATTACTAAAACGGGAAAAAAGGGTAAAAATTGACAAAAAATAATATAAATGCGGCCCATTCTGTACCAAAAGTTTATGAACAAATTTTCAATTTTTAAATTCTGATGTGTTGCTATGTTATGTCATTTGAAGTGATCTTCAGGATAAGAGATATTTTAATTTTTGCAAAAATTAGAGCACTTTATTTTTGTTATTACATGAAATTGATTAAAAAAACAGTGGTTATATTCACATAAGGGGCTGTAAATTTTGTAATAAAACAGTGATTGATAAATCTGAAAGTTAAATCACTTCTACTATTATACAGAACATACACAAAAGAATTTTAATTAACTATTTTTCAAAACTTTTTTAGCAACCGCTGGCCCCGTATGAGTATTTTAAAAAAAAATACATTTCGAGTAAAACGCTTTTTAAAGTATAACGTCTTACTTAATCTAATGGCATTTGCTTTTACTAAAACACTTGTAATTTTTGTTCTAGTGGACGGAAAATAATAAACTTGGTATTTTTATAAAGCTAATAAGATGGCCTATAAAATAAAATCATAAAACATTTGTCAATTTTTGGCAAAATTCACAATTTTAGGTTAGTCGGATACGTTAATGTAACGAGGTTTGGCCAAATATCACTTATTTCTTCTTAAACTAGTATTATTGGAAAAATTTTTAAAAAAATTTCGTTAACCATTTTTTCCAAGAGGTATGTTCCAATTTTGTCATATTTTTTGTTAATTTTTTTAGCAAAATTTACTTCAGTAAATTTTGCTCAAAAGACTACCAAAAAAAAGCTGGATTTTATTTCAAAATCTATAGTTGTATTGGTTTCATTCTTTGATTTTTAATTGCCTTTTCAAAAGCAGGAGTATAAGAACTAAGGTTATAAAATTAAACTTAGGCCAGCCAAACTGTTTCCCTCTACATTTAACTATTACTGAGCTGCAAAGAAGAAAAAACAGCGTGAGAAAAAGAAAATGAGAAATTACGAATACTAAAGTTTATAAACATAATACTAGAAGAAGGATACTAAAATTTATATTAATCAGTGTAGGATCCATAAAATATATTAACCCTAATTTTGCTGGTCCTAATTCAGCAACAGCTTTAGAAATCATAACAGATGTTCATTTTAGTCTATTGACTCTTTTGGCTTCTTACATTTTAAAGTTCTAATTCTGTTCCATGTTATACATACGCTTAGTTAATTCTTCTATAATAGACTCTTCCGTTATTTTTAAAGTGTGTTTCTTTAAATCTGGTTTGAATCTTCTAGCTTTGTTAGTGATATTATTTTGTATTATCAATTTTATTATGCCATGTATTTCTTTCATTTTATGTTACTATATAATATATATATATATGGAAAAATTTTATATAAAATATAGAACATAACAGGGGGGAAAAAATTAAGATCAAATCTAATGAAATTCAAATAAGAACCTAGCGAGTCAAAATGCAATTTCGGACTTAGGACCGAATAAGTGGGGTTAAACTAGTTTGAAGGCGCAACCTATTTTATAGCACATACATTTAAGATTCCAAAAACACTCTAGTTTTATTTCTACAATATTTAGAAGGAAAGTTATAGCATAATTAGTAGACGAGAAACGGAGTTTACAAAACCGGAATTACATCCTTACTCAAAATATTTTTAAGATATTGAATTGGGATTTTTAGAACATGTTTTTTTAGTTATAATTGTGTTATGAATTAAAATATAATCTTTGTGTATATATTTACGTACTTTATTAATTTTTTTATGAAAAAAAAATCGTTAATTTTTTTAAAAAATCGTGTTTTTGCATAAAATTTGGCATAATTAAAAAACTATCAAAAGTATTACAAATCTTTTAATTACTAACAAATATAAAGAGGTTATTCACGTACTGAGTAAATATTATTTGAATACACTCATTAGAATTTTCTGTAAATGCCATTTTTCATCAAAATTTCACTAAAATTGACAATTGTTGTAGTCTATAAAACTCTCCAGAAGACAGCAAAAGTTTAAAAAAAAAAAATCCTAATTTGTTAAACATGAAGCTAAAGAGATCTTGACCCATAAATATGGAGAGTTTAAAAAAATGTACAATTAGTAGAAAATTTTTTATACCAGTTAAAATCTTTAAATGCATTTTCTGCGAAACTATGTTTTTCAAATTTGGTTCATGATAAAGATCACTCTACAGTGTTTCTTTTTAAAATATTGAATTGAAATTTTCAGAAAAAGTTTTGGATAGTTTTATCTCCAGTCTAGATTATAATCTAATCTCTGTGTATATATTAATGTATTTTATTGCACTTTTTGTGAGAAAATAAAATTAGCTTTTTGTAAAAAATTGAGTTCTTGCATAAAAAGGACATATTTCAAAAATTAAATTTTTTTGCATGGATTTATTATTAAATATTAACCTTTGTGAAATACAATTAAAACCAAATATCAAATATTAAAAATAAAAAAAATTGTGAAGATGGTACCAAATCGCCTTAAAAAAATGCTCCGAGGGTAGTCACATACCTTAATTTAAACCGATAACATTATAGCCTATAATAATTACTAGAATATGTTTAAAAAAGATAAAACTATTAGATAAAGACTTACCACGTGAGTACAGTACATTTTCCCGGGCGACTGAAAGGTGAATATCAGTAACGGATAAAATTAGTAAGTTTTGATATAAAATAACATTAAGTGTAGAAAATACATTTGAAAACTCTAAATTTTTTTACAAAACTTATAGAAAATAAAAGTACAATTCAGATCTATACAATTAATTTTAAATAAAATATATTATTGCTAATTTAGATAGCATGTGAGGCGCCATCTATCGATTAACACTGTGTACATCTAATTACATATTTCTATAATAAACAGTTAAAAATATAACATTTTATAAAGTTATTAGGGTATCCATGTTCCATACAATGTTTAATAAAGTTATTAAAATTTATATATACATAGGCGTGTGTGTGTGTGTAAAAGAGGAGGATAAGGAAAAACCCAAATTTGAGAAGGAAGTGTATGAAGAACAAAAAAAAGAACAATTTTGAATAAGAAAACTATTTAATCAGAACATATTTTTTATATATGTTCCATTTACGTCAGCGTTTCTCTAACTGTGGGGCGCGCACTCTTAGGGGGGGCTTAATAAGCCTACGTGGGGGGCAAGCATGTCGAAAACAAAATATTTAAAATAATTATCAACTTGCTGAAAGAACGCAAAACAAAAGATATTCTGACGTAATAAAAAATAAAATACACATTAACACAGATATAACATATTTGCAAATGTATCAGTACTGCACAAATTATTTTATAATTAATTTATCAATACTAAATTAAGGACTTTAGGTATTCCTGGTGATTCCCATGGGCTTGTCATTCACAAAATTTAATTCATATCTTGATAATTCTTGTGCGGTTTATAAATAAAATCGTATTGTAATTTTAGCGTCAAAGTACATTATTATTACATTCAATACAATGCTATTGTAGGGGGGGGGCAATGAAAATTATGACTGAAAATTGGATCGCAAATATTAAAAGTTGGAAAAGCACTGATTTACGTGAAACTTATATTCAAAGCCTCTTTTATACATCTCGAATAGTTTCTCAATCAATTATAAAAATTTTATGCTTGTTTCCATTTAAAAAAGCACCAGTATGTTATCCAGGAGCAGTTAAACCACACCACACAATGCTTTTATCAAAGTACAGAGACTTTTCATGGACAGCATTAATATTTGCAATTCCTCATATGTGGCAATTCTCAATATTCACTGTTATGTCAGGGATAAAATGCAATTTTTCCGACCACAAAAGAGATCATGGGCATTTCCAAAACAAATCTGGTGAAGAAAATGCTTACAAATTGAGTCTGTTTACCTAGAGCTGCAAGATTCATCACTTGCACAATAGTGATCTTGCATGGATACCACTTTAAATTGGGCTAGATATCTTTTCGTATGCAAATCAATGGAAAGAAAAATCACGTGACACCACTCACACTCTTGCTGTTTCGATTATGACAGAAACTATTTCTTCTACAACTCCAACTGAAAGTAGTTTTTGTGGTTTTTTTTCTTACGATCAGTTCAGTATCTTTGAATTTACTTTTTATCTATTTCAAAGCATGACAAAGACTGATTCCGTGAGCCTCTCGAGCATTGATATGCTCGCAGTGCAGTTGGAAATTATGGTCCCTATAATGAAACAGCTACACCGGTGACATATTTTCCCCCAAATCAAGGGAAAGGAAAAGTTTTGCGGTGGTTACAACTGGCTTTTTAAGGCTGTCTTCGGTTAATGTTAAAAAACAGGACCCCATTTTTGTACGTATTTTTTGAGACATAAAAGAAAGGAAAAATTAATATTATATTCTGATTTCACTATTATTTAGAGAGCACCACATTTTGTCATACTTTAAGTTTTTGACCGAGTCGAGTCATTTTTTCTGACGTAAAATGTGTTTGGCGTTTTTGCTTCGATACCATAAAGTTAAATGAGCTATCCCTTCTCGTATTAAAATGAAAAAAAAATAATATTCATGGAATATTTTGAAACTTCAGTAGCGCTATATTGTTAACAGATATATGGGTTATAATGCTGCAAATTTTCATGAAAATTGAGGCACTTTTCTGTCTGAAAATGAGCTCCGCGTTAAGTTCAGGCTCTCGTATTTATGCAGAAGACAGCCTTAAACCACTTGAAGTTTTAGTCATATCTTCCTCGTACATGAAAACTGCCATCTATTGGTCGAAATGTGAACTATTTTGTTTCTATATAGGATTTCATTTCCCCCAAGGTCTGTATATCGTATACATTAATTTTAATCCACATCTCCTAACAAGAAAAGGCTTGATTGATGTTTAAACAGCGTAAATTTAATAAAAACTACCTAGAATGTTAGAACATTTTCTATAATAATTTAAAACTCGTAAAAAATATTAAATAATTTTATTTAAAATTTATTTTTAATATTTATTATGTATGATTCAATAGTCAATATATTAAAAATTAAGATAAAACTTTCACGTTTAATATCTTGTTTAATGTTACTGCAGAACAATCTGCCAAGAGACTATATTTAAATTTCTGCAATTTATACAGTTCCATGATATTGCATTGATTAACTTCATATATTTATTTCACTCCTTAAGGCAAAAAATGTCGATCCGTTATAAATTACCTCTTTTTAGAGCGAAAAAAAAAGAGTACTATATCACTAAATGATCACCACTGCCTTCGAACCGGTTATCAGATAAAGGACAAATGCAAAATTCAGACGTGTAACAGCCGCTCGCCAATCTGTCATTAGCCAGTGAGAAAATAATTAATCTCGAGACGAGTTTCAGATTTATCTCTTCTCCATTTCATCAGTCAAAAGGAATTATCTGAAAACTGAAAGCGAAATTCTGCTAGCACCGTTAAAAGCTTCGAAATTGGGGAATTATAGTCTTTTTCCCCACTTATAGGAACTCTTAATAGAGATGGAATAATGATGTTATCCAATGGAAGATCCGTCTCGAAGCAATAAATTGGTTGAGTTCCCTTTGTTATCATTAAGGTAAGCTGGAATGAACACTTATCGGAGTTACAAGATTGAATGCAAACGTTTTCATAGATAACAGGGACATTTAACGAGAAGAGTTTCTCTGTATCATCTCAGTCTATATTTGATATTTTTTTTACAAATAGATTATCACCTAAAATGCTGAAATAAAATAATTATTTTTATTTTAGTAAATTTCAGCTTTAAAGTTTCTGCATGCTTCGCTATTGTTATCGTTAGTGTAGTTGTAGACATGATATGAAAATACAGCCATTTTATACTTTGAATGTATATGTCGCTTTGTCTCTATATGTCTAAACCCTTTTCTGATACTTTTTTATGTAACTTAGTATTTAAAAGAATAAAATCAATTACTGGGAAGTCTTATTCCTATTTCTGACTTTTTAAGAGAATAATT